>PVJC01001003.1:0-51633 GCA_004026665.1 Murina feae
ATCGGAGCTGAGCTGAGGGGCGCAGCTTCACTTTCGCTCCTGCCGCAATGGAAAGGGCTGTTTACTCAGGTCCGGGAGTGGCGGCCGCCATGTTGGCCGGGCTAATTTGCATACAGCCGCTCTGATTGGCTGGTGGGCGTGGCTTACCCTGTCTCGGAGAAACGGTTAATTTTAATATTTCGCTTTTATTAGTTTAGATGGTAGTTGAATATATAGTCTCTATACTTGATCTATCTTTTTTTTTATTTGTAAATAAAAAAAGATTACAAAAGCTGATGGCTGGTTAACAGGATTAACCTAATTCATTGATGGTGGCTTCAAGCTTTCCCTTATTAGCTCCAGAAAACTCACCCACCTTTTGTTCTTTTTTAAGAACTGGAAGGTTGACATGCATTTGACTTTGCACTCTGCAGCAACATCCTGACAGTCATCCACCTCTACTCCAAGGAACACCACACTGGAATACTTTTCAGAGAGGGAATGATAGAAGGGCTTAATCATTTTGCAAGGCCTACACCATGTGGCACAGTCAACTACCACAAGTTTATCTCCTGCGCGGCTCCAGGCTTCCTGAAAAGCATACTTGCTCTCAATCTGCTTCACCATTTTGGTGTCTGAGGTCTAACCAGTGACTGTCAAAAGCAATGCAAATGGATGAAAAGTGGCAGACCGAGCTCTGAGGATGCTTTTAATGTCAACCATAATCGCTGAAAAATTTTCTAAAATACATGCTTTCTACTCAGCAGACTATAACAAAAATGACAGATACTGTCTTTGATCAGTTGAGATCTAAATATATTTTAGAATGATCATTATGGATTTCCCTGTGCACTGTGATTGATAAAGATTATTTATGTTAACAAACGAATCTGTGCAGATTAGGAAGTATTTCGAGGATATGATAAGGGACTTACCAAGGTGGAGACTTGGGATTGTGGGAGCTGTTTGCTTAGCTGAGAAGAGTCTTCTATTATCGATATCGTTAGAATTGCTAGCTGAAGGGGATATTTAAAAAAGAACATCTAGTTTGTTTTCTAATTCTCTGCAGAAAATATACCTTCTTTTTGCCTGTACACATAACAGATCACTTCCACTGCCTCGCCCTTGTTACACCAAAGGGATACAGAATAGCAGGCAGAATAGTACAACAAATATCTACCTACCATCCAGCTTTTTCAAATCTTAATATTGTATGATATTCACATCAGATTGCTTTTATTATGTGAAATACAACATTACAGATAAAACGGAAGCCCCTTGGACACTTCTCTTTCCTCTGTTCTCTACCCAGAGGCAGTCAGTATATTAATTCATCCCTGTGCATAGTTTAATTTTTTACTTCCTATGTGTGTACCCCAAAACCATATGGTTTGTACATATCCATAAACAATAGTTGACAAACTTAATATAAATGGTATTATAACGTTCATATCTGTCTGCCACTTGTTTTTCTCCCATTCAAATTCATATTTGTGGCATTTGTCCATCCTTATGGAAGCAGCTTTACTTCACTAATTTTCACTGCTATGTAGTATTCCATAATTTATACACCACGAATTCTCCTGTTGAGGCAGGTAGGCTGCTTTTAATTTTTTTTAAAATCACAAACAATGCTGCTGTGTTCCTGTGTTTTTGATATAATGAACAAGCGTTTCTCACTCAGGTGTATGTCTAGGAATGGGTATATTTAATTGGAAAGACATCACTAAAATCTGAAATATGCTCTGTGGTGGTGGGACATCCATCTCGGCATGATGACCATGACCTGCTGTACCAGGAGGTGAGCATGCAATAGAGTAAACAGGTGTTTATATAAAGTTGGACACCTGAAATGTATATAATGTTATTAACCAATCATAACCCAATACATTTAATAAAAATTACAAAAAGATTTACCTATCTGAGACAAAGACACTCATTTATAGACTTGGAAATTATAATTTACCTACCCATTCTCCTATTATTTTCAAGGTACATTTTCCTGTATATTACTTTTTGTTCATCTGGGTTATCTTTTCAAGATAATTTCCTGGACGGAAATTACTAGGTCAATGGGCCAATCATGTGTATGATTGCTGAGGCTGTTTATAGTAGATGCATGCTTAGAAATGGGAGTGCTAACTAAATCAGAACCATCCACAGACATCAAGCATGATCTCTGTGCAGATACCTTCCTGACATTACCAACTTATTGCTTACGACAGATGGGTTATTTGCCTAATGTCTTCACTACCTGACATTCTCTCTGGTTGTTCTATGGGTCAATGTGGTTGGATCTGGTGCATGACTCTACATCCATCTGAGAGTTAATGCTCCTTGAGTTGCTATTATATTCAGTGTGCATATAAACACGGAAAGGATCATACATTTGTTTATTCCTCTGGAAAACAATCATTTGCCAGGATTAGAAAAAACCCCCAAAAAACCAAAACTTGAGAGAACAAAATCTGTTTAAAGGGCAGAAAAATAGAACACAGAGGCATGGACAAAGGTTTTTGTGACCTACGGAACCAATTTCCAGGAGTTTGGATAACTTACAACTGCATTAGCTATATAAACAGGCACCAGTTTATCAGGCCTCCTCTGGTTTTCATGGGAATGGCCTACCTACCCTTGTCATTTCCGCTCCTGCCCCCTTTCCTGCCTAACCGGCAGGCCTTGAACCCAGATGCAGCACCCAAGGTGAGCTGCACTCTGGGGGCTGCAGGGGCGGCCGAGCTGAGACCCTCCTGGTCTCACCACTGTGCCCTTGCCCCGACCTTGGCAGACACCTGGCTCCTTAGGGAAAGCGTGCTGCCGCTCGCTGCCTCTTGCCTCTCGGTGGGGGCTGAAGCCATGTCCTGTTACGTATTTGCACAGTCAGCTCTTGAACAAGATGGGTTGGAACCGCGCGGGCCCACGGACTCAGCCCTTCCTACCTGCGGATTTACAGCAATCCCAGCCGTAAAAAGAATTCCCGTATTAGCGACCGCGGTTCCCGACCTGCTGGAAAGCGCTGTTTGCACCTGCAGTTGATTGAATCTCGGACGGGAAGAGGCCGGCTGTGGTTAAACTTCCTGGGAGTCAAAGGTTACACGCGGCTTTCCTGCTGTGCAGGAGTCGGGAGCTGCTACCTCCACGTCGTGCAAAGGCCGAACTTCAGGATGTTAGTCATGGAGCAGAAGCTGAGGAATTTTGGGCCCAATAGCAGCGATTTCCTGGAGGCGTTCTGAGTGTGGGTGTTGGGTGGTGCCTCCATTTGGCACCAGGGGAAGGTAAGTGTCACCTGTTCCCTATGCTGTGCCCTAAGCCCAGGGCCCCTTTCCTTTGCCGGGGGTGGCTTCCCCAGCCTCGGCCAGCTGGGGCCCTCGCTGGACGGGACGGGTACTGGCCAGTCCACCTCCGGGACCTCTCAGCCCACATTGCTCCTTTAGGATACTGGTTTGGCCCGTGGGCCTTTAAGGTTGCAATGCTGGACCGAGCTCAGGGGCCTGCACCTGCACGCCTGCAGGCTCTCTGTCTCCTTGTGCAGTATTTTCCCGAGGCCTCGGCGCTGTGTCTCGCAGTTGCTTAACTGTGTCTGTCCTAGTTTTGCCACTCTGAGCCAGGTGCTGCCTACTGCGTGAATCTTAGCCAACCATTTGACTTTCATATCGTCAGCTTCCTAGTTTTTAAACTGATAGGTAACAATTTGATAGGATTCTTGTGAGGATTCATTGAGGTGATATAGGTAAAGGACATATGCTTTTGTCCTGTAATAAGCATTCTATACATTCAAGCATATATTACTGATAAAATACTAATAGCAATTGTTTGTACCACAAAGTAATATGCCATGCGTTATTTTATTCCCCTTATGTCTCCCTTTCACGTATTCCTTAAATCGCCTTTACGACATGGATGAGAAAACTGAGCCCCAGAGAATTTCCTAGTAAGTTACTGGCCCAAGATAAAGAAATTGGTAACAAAAAAAGCTGAAGCTGAGGTTTGAACCAATATAAATATGATCTGAATATTTCCCCCAGTAGCTAAGTATTCCACATGGGTAAGGATTGATAAAGTATTATTGATTTTGATGATTTACTTTTGGTAGTTACCAAGGACATAGTTTGACTAGGTTCTCTGCACAACTGATCAAACTATGGTAAAAAAAGCTGAAGCTGAGTAAAAAAAAAAAAAAAAAAAAAAAATTCATATGACCACCAGGTGGCGCTTGACTAAATATCTGCAATTATACTCACCATTTAGAATCCCCGAAGTAGCTACATTCTAAAGCGAAACAATTTGCCAGGTTCCATGTAGGTGAAATAGCAAAAGGCAGCAGTCCATAAAATGAAGAAAATGCATTTATTTTTGAAATGGAGCCTATTTTATATAGTCTATGTGGAAAAATATGGGAATAATTTGGACTATTTTGGACTGTCGTTAGACACACTATTTAATGAATGTAATTCACTTTGATATGTATTAAAATAAATATGGTTAATGATTTTGATGGTAACTTTCAGCTTAATATGATTTTCATGTACTTAGTTATAATATTGAAACAAGAATTTTGGTAGAAATGGCAGATAGCCATTAATTTTGGTTACAAAGTGGAACAAGGGAATCTATTGATTGTCCCTGAAGGAATGGAACAAGCCTACACCTAAATTCCATAAAGACAAAGGAGTAAATAAAAGCAGGGATGTTGTTATTTAACATGCAGTTTCTGCAGTGAGCACTTGCAAAGGGTGTTATTTTTGCTCTATCAGTCTTGGTAATTTCTATAAATCTACAAAATCTGTTCTTCTAGGCTCTTAATGAACCTGTAACACGTGTCAATTATAATGACAAGACCACGCACATCCAATCAATATTTGACACCTGTTTAGAATTTGGGATTTAAATTTGCCTTTGGAGAAATTACCCTATAACAAAAAATAAATAAAATGAGGATAAATTGTGTTATGAAGAATTGAATTGTTCAGATTTTAGATTATGTGAATCCATTGGCTTCTCATTTACTCAACAACTATGAATTGGCACATAGTCTAATAAATAAATGTTGAATGGGTAAATAATAAATGAATGATTGCTTCTCACATGCAAGGCACAGGTCTAGATGGTGTGGGAAATATAAACAATAGCTTCCATGGCCTCTGATCTTTTGGAAGTTTATGATACGGTTTGGAAGACCAGTGGCAAAAAAAACCCAGAACAAACAAAAAACAAACAAGAGAAATGACATGAGTTAAGTAACAGTGAAAGGCATTAAGAAAGATAGATATAATTTTATTCCAATCAAATGCTACATAGGATGAGTGCCATGACTTTGGGGGAAAAAAAGATTTCCTTGGACAGCTGTGGTCAGGGAAGGCTTTATGGAGGACGAGGGACATAAATTAGCCATCAAAAGTGGGAAAATTAGAGGAAGAAGAGGGCATTTCTAAATGGTGAAGGAAATAGAGGAGGAAAAAATGAACTAAAGCAGTGAAGACGGGACTATACAGCACATGGGTACAGCTGCGGTGTTAGAGATAGAAGGGATGTTAGCAAGTGGATAGGCCCATGCTTTTCAAACTAGGGCATTCCCCTCCCCGGTGAGTATAAATGGGTAGCATTTCCCCCAGTGCCAATTTCAAGTTGAAAGTGTGAAGAAGAAATGTGAACAATTTAACTGGCAAGTAAATTAAATGTTTCATATTAGAACAATGTGGAAGTATTCTAGAGGAGAGCTGAGGAGACGGAGGCCAGAAAGGTTGTGGCTGGTCCAAAATCATCTAACTTGTTCAGAGGACACATCCAGCTGGACTGGACCATGGGGCAGGTTGTTCCCAGCCTTTGAATATCATTGTCCAGTGTTTATTTTGCCTTTGTCCTACCATTATTATTTTGTATAATATCTGACTACTCTGCCAAAAGGTGGTCAAAGAAAATAATAGAAGGAATTTGAATAAACATTTTCTTTCATGTTGATAGCTTTTATAATAAGGATTTAGAGAAATGATATAAAAGCCAAAATGAAGTTTGGAAATCATTTGTTAATTGTAATCTTTTGTATGTTCCCTGATCCCTATTGTTAGCAGAAATAATAGAGTTGGATATAAGTAAAATGTACTGTAATGGCTACTAATAGGAAGACTATATATTTGAATCTAGGACCACATTTGAATTTTGGGAAGAGATAACCGATTCATTTGGCAGAAAGTACTGAATAAATACAGCCAATTCAAATACTCTCTTGGACCCTGAGAAAAAGGCCCTCAGTGTTTAATGATGATCTGGCTGAGAAGAGAGTCTTGAATCTCAGATGGGTAGGCTGAATTTCTTTTGCAGTCACAGGGCACATCTCTGAAGACGTTTCCAGAATGTCTCATCAGCAGAATGCCTTTAAGGGATGAACTAAAATCTAGAGTAAGTGGATGAGAAACGCTGTTATTAGAATCCAAAAGATTTGTATAGGCTTTGCTGTCAGCATTTCACTCACTTAGGGACACACGTGGTATTCCTTGCAAGGTACTTAGCACAACTTGCCTCTCAAAAGTTCTTGAAGGGTAGGGGAGAGAGCATGGTAATGCATGCTTTGGTTTGGAATCTTAGAATGAGGCATAAAACAGATACTGATGATTTGAAGGAAGGTTCAAGATGAGATCTAAGATAAAGTGTTCTGCAAGGTAGCTCAGAGAGTAAAGCAGACCTGTGGGTCTAGTCTACGCTACTCTATCCTTATCCTTTTACTCACTCAGACTGGGGCGGGGCGAGAATGGCTCCCAAAACGTCTGGTGGTGCTCCCCCTCATTCTGTGGCAATTTGAGACTCCTTATCCTCACAGATGATTGTGAATTCTCTCCAAGGAGTCTATCACCAGTGTATTATTTTCCTGCTGCTGTTGTAACAAATTACCACACACTTAGTGGCTTAAAACCACATGCATTTATTATCTTACAGTTCTGGAGGTCAGAAGTCTAAAATGGGCTTGGCAGAGCTCCAGGAAAGAACCCGTTTCCTTGCCTTTTCCTAGTGTGTAAAGGCCACCTGCGTTCCTTGGCTTGGGGGCCCTCTTCTCCATCTTCAAAGCCACCAGGGTAGCACTCGCCAATCTCTCTCTCTGACCTCTGCTTCTGTCCTCACGTCTCCTTCTCTGCTGATGACTTCCACTTCCTTTGGAAGGTACCCTGGTGATTACACTGGCCCACCCACAGGCTCCAGGGTAATCTTCCCACCTCAAGGCCCTTTACTTATCACATCTGCAGGGTCCCTTTGCCCCTGTAAGGTGCATTCACAGGTTCTGGAACTTAGGACATGGACATGTTTAGGGGTCATTATTCAGCCTACCACAACCAGTTCTCTGAGAACTGGTTCTCCTGGTTACAACATGAGGCCTGTTATTTTCTTCTGCCTACACTGGGCCAGTGGAATGTGGCCTTACTTGCTGCTGCTGCCCAGGAGTCTCCCTGCCTCCTAAGCCCCTGACTCTGCGGGTACTGCCAATTCTTAAGACGGAGGGAGGTGGTGCCAACCCTGACACTGCCCAAGGCGACTGCTGCCCTTATTGTTGCCACCACCATCCACGCAGCCTCTACTGTGAATGGGACCAATCAGGCTGATGCCGTTCAGGGTCTTCTTCATCCCCTTGGGAGTCAGATAAGCATCTTGGAAGGGGGGCTACAAGATAAGCTGAGTGACAGGCATTGCGCTCTGTCAACAATCACACCTCCCATTGTCTTGAACCAGCTCCTTTCTTTCCTCTTGAGGTCCGCCCATCCCAGCAGGCTTCTCTGTCCCTCCTGCCAGTTTCCCTTTAGGCCCAGATATTTTGGAATCCTAGTGTAAACACAGCTGGGACTCAGGCTGCTGCATAGCACATGCTTCTCTGAGGCCACCTTCCCAAGTGTTTACATTCCATGTTTGAGGAACTCTGCCTCCTTCAAGAAACTCAGGGCAAAAATCAGTCCAGTTCTTAACTTTTCACACTTTCTACCTAGTTTAGGGTGAAGCATCTGGATCCCATTGGAAGCCATTTGTCCCGATTTAACACTTCCCGTTCATTCTGTAAGGGATTGCTATTGAAATACATAATTTAGAAACTTAAGATTTTACAATCCATGTCAAGTGCCATACCAAATAGGGTTTGACCAGATTTATTACTGTTGAAAAGAAAATCTTTGATTTCGCTCCTCCTAACTACTATTGATTCATTTCGTACTAGAGTGTGTTAAATTGGAGCTCTAAAGAAACGTTTCCTCCCCCCTCCCCCCTCCCCCTTTGATCTGGTTGGAATAAATGTTTTTGCTTCATGAAATAAACAGTGAAAGACGTTCATGCATTTCTATGTATTTATAATGAGCTCTGTTTCTCATGATAGACTGCATTAATATTTCACATGTTACCCTCTCAGGAAATTGAGGAATCTGAAGTCCTACACTAGCTTCAGTTTGTCCAACAGGAATCAATATTCATAATGTGCTGGTTGGTGGGTAACCTCGGGTACAGAGGAGGCAGGCTAGGCAGAGGCGAGGAGTGGTTGAAGTGAGGAATCTCCCACGTCTTCCAGCTTCAGCCCAGTGATGGGCCGCAGGTCCCTGGGTGACCCAGGAGTGTGTGGGCAGGTCTGCAAGGAGCAACGCCAGGAAGGAAGAGATGGGTTGGGTGTGCTGAAGGATCTGGGCTCTCGGAAGCCATGAGATGTGCATGAACAGGGTACAAGTCCTTGGGCTGTAGTTCTTCCATCTGCCTTTTCATCAATGGCTAAGATTCCTTTTTTAAAAAGTTGAGTTTATTGGAGTGATGTTGGTTAATAAAATTGTATAGGTTTCAGGTGTACAATTCTATAATACATCTGTATATTGTATTGTGTGTTCACTACGCCAAGTCTCCTTCCATCACCATTTATCACCCCTATACCCACACACACCTCTTTGCACCCACCCTTTCCCTCTGGTGATCTCCATAATATTGACTGTCTAAGAGGGTTCCCCTTCCCCCACTTAATCCCTTCACCTTTTTCATCCAGCGCCCCCTCTCTCCTCTGACAGCTATGAATATGTTTCTATTTTCTTTGTTAGTTTATTTTATTTATTGGAGTCCGCATATAAGTGAAATCATTTCGTATTTCCAAGATTCGTTTTTAAGTTCTTATCGCTCCCTCCCTCAAAAACTGATTGGCAGCTTCCACTGGTGTGGCTCAGGGACCAAAAGGTCCCTGGTTTGATCCTAGTCAGGCTGTATGCAGCGCTGGTAGGCTCAATGCCGGTGGAGGCCCATGCAGGAGGCAGCCAACTGATGTATCTTTCTCATGGATGCGTCTATATCTCTCTCCCTCTCCCTTCTTCTCTCTCTAAAAAAAACAAAACAAAATTTTAAAAATGATCGCCAAGCCCTGACTGGTTTGGCTCATTAGATAGAGCGTCAGCCTGTGGCCTGAAAGGTCCCGGGTTCGATTCCAGTCAAGGGCATGTACCTTGGTTGTGGGCACATCCCCAGTGGGGCGTGTGCAGGAGGCAGCTGATCGATGTTTCTCATTGATGTTTCTAACTCTCTCTCTCCCTTCCCCTCTATAAAAAATCAATAAAATATATATAAAAAATGATCACCAAGCTAGGTTTGGTCTACCCATGTTTGAATATAATTTCTAATATTCTGAAAAATCTATATTTACCTTCACATTTATAGTTATACCTAAATATACTTCTATTAATTTGGGGGATGGAACCGGAGCTGTGCCTCATGAACTGTAACAAAGAACACTTCTGCCACCTCCTGGACACTCTGAGGAACTCAAGGCTTTTTCCACAGGAAGGGGGGGAGTTTGATGAATTTCCTTTCAAATGTACTTCAGCAGTTGAGCATTTAGTCAAGTATTAAACAGATTAATTTTTGCCTTTGTGAAGGCTTGCATGCCTTTGATCATTCAGTCGTTTTAATGAACCCAACGTGGTTGTTTCCGATTTGGCCTTGAAGTCCTGGCCCATGGCCGCGTCTGAGTGGTGGAGCCGTGCTGCCTCCAGCTTGGGTTCCTTAGTTTTGGCAGGGCTTGCCTTCCCACTGATGGAAAGTTTACAAAGAGGAAAAAACACCGTTATATCGGAAATTCTGCCAGGACACATCAGCATATTCCAGGCTGCTATCTATCGTGCAATTCTCTGAAGACTTTACTAGCTAACAAACACACAAAACACAACAATTGCAGTGCACCTGTTCTAAGGAAACTACCTTGTAATACGAGCACGTGTTTTATTAAATCAGCAAATTCTGGATTTTATTTATTAGTTTTACAACGTGGTTTTTTCCCCTTTGGATTCCTGATCTCTGTATTAAGTACAGTTTGTTTGCAAGGTCATTTGCACCTTTCCCCTCTGTAATTAGCACAGAGATTCACCAGGGGCTTCTGATAGCAGCTTCACCCAGCAAGCTGAGTGTGGCACTCCTGGCGGTCATACCCTCACTGAGTCAGCCCCTCTGTTATCTTTAGAGTCTTGTCTCATCCCACACAAAGCTCTTTTCAGACTTAGTTTGACATGATGCGATTGCATGTGGTCCCGGAGGGTCAGAGAGTATAATGTAGCGATTCAATATCTGTCTCATAGCAGAAAAGGGCGTTCAGTGTTCGGCCAAAGGACAGGCTGACGACGAGGAGTGTGCAAGGCAACCTTCAGTGGGTTCTGCCACTTTGTTTGGGTAGGAGTGAAACATCTTATCCTGAAAAAAAAAATGATTCCAGAAGTACATGAATTGTTATTATTATTATTATTATTATTTAGCTTTTTAGTGTCAGGACTCAGAGCTAAGTTGGTTGGGTAGGGGTACAGGAGAGCCTCTCTTAGTATCCCTTCCTTGGTGGACTGTTTTCTGGCAAGTCAGCTGAAGCAGATCTGCTTAAGTTGTTGAATATTAAAATTGTGGTGGTGTGCTTGGAACCTAAAGTCTATGACAGGCTTTCCCAAATTTTATCCTTTCTTCTTTTTTTTTTTAAGATATATTTTATTGATTTTTTACAGGGAGGAAGAGAGAGGGATAGAGAATTAGAAACATCGATGGGAGAGAAGCATTGATCAGCTGTCTCCTGCACACCCCCCACTGGGGATATGCCCGCAACCAAGGTACATGCCCTTGACCGGGGAGTCAAACCTGGGACCCTTCAGTCCGCAGGCCGACACTCTATTCATCAAGCCAAACTGGTTAGGGTATTCTTTTTTTTTTTTTTTTAACTAGTTCTGTACCTGGTTCAGTTTCAGAAAATTATTTGTGGCTATCCCAGAAATGTGGGATATAGGTTTGCTCCACGGAATGTTTCATATCCAGATGAGTCATTCATTTCAGAGCTATTTTATTCTGGATTTTTACTTAGGGAGAAAACTGACAGGTAGTGAGTATGAAAAAGTAAGTTTCTGTGGATGTGATTTTCATGTTAATGACTTACTTTTTAGCATAAAAAAGAAATGGCCTCCAGAATTTGTCCCTTGCTGATGAATACACCATTTCTCACTGTTATTGACAAATAGCCACAATAATAATAACAATCCCTCCTCTCACAATGTTTCCCAGGCCTAGGAAACTTATGTTAAATAAAACTTTCTTCCACCTTGACTGTCCTGCTCTGGACAGCTGGAAGGGATGATGATGTCTATATTGTCAGGTTTCACTAATTCCAAAACGGTGTTTTTTGCTTGGGCCAGATTGAGGAGTTTATCTTTGCATCATTTATGAAGATCTCATTTGCCAAGCCATTTAATATTATCATTTAACCAATGTTAAATGGCTGATGTGAGACTAAACTATGGAGAAGTGCTTTCCTGGATGTCAGGACATTTGAGATCAGGTTTCATTCTGCTACTCACCAATTCATGACCCTGGCCAAGGAATCTCTTAAAAAAATTAAAAAAAATTTTGTTATTGATTTCAGAGAGGAAGGGAGAGGAAGAGATAGAAACATCAATGATGACAACAATTGATCAGCTGTCTCCTGCATGTCCTGTACTGATATCATGTGCCTTGACCAGGATCTGTGACCTCCTGGTTCATAGGTTGGTGCTCAACCATTGAGCCACACCAGCTGGGCCAAGGAATCTCTTTAGCCTAAATTTCCTCATTGGGAAAGTGGGAGGAATAATGACTTCTGTGGTCTCTTCCAGTTTTAGAATTCTATAATCTGCCTTTGAGCAGGCTGAATCATTTTTGAGGCACTTAGAGTCTATAGATAACATTCTAGAAAGTTAATCTTCTATCTGCATTTAAACAGGCTTTGGAATATTATGTGAGCAGTTAAAATATGTTCTCTACCCATTTTTGTATCTATCTTTTCATTCTTCCACCCACCCATATACCCATATGTTGAGTTATCAAGTAGACTAATGAAGCTGTTCTTGAGCAGTGGTACTAAAAGTGTTCCAGAAAGAATTTAATATTTGCCATATGAAAAAAAAACATGATTAAAATGATCATCCTGAGAAAAATCAGCTTTATTAGATTTTCTTACATTTATTTTAGGGTTTAATATTGTATATATTGGAGGTAGTGGTCCTGCAACTTTTTATTTTTATTATTTATTTATTTTCATTTAATCTTTATTGTTCAGATTATTATAGTTGTTCTTCTTTTTCCCCCCATAGCTCCTCTCCTCCCAGTTCCTACCCCACCCTCTGTCCTTACACCCCCACTGTCCTCATCCATAGGTATATGATTATTGTCCGGTCTCTTCCTGTACCCCCAACACCCTTTCCCCCCCAAAATTATCAGTCCACTCCCTTTCTATGCCTCTGATTCTATTATATTCACCAGTTTATTCTGTTCATCAGATTTTTTATTCACTTGATTTTTAGGTTCACTTGTTGATAGATATGTATTCATTGTTCATAATTTTTATCTTTACTTTTCTTCTTCCTCTTCTCAAAGGATACCTTTCAACATTTCATATAATACTGGTTTGGTGGTGATGAACTCCTTTAGCTTTTTTTTGTCTGTGAAGCTCTTTATCTGAACTTCAATTCTGAATGATAGCTTTGCTGGGTAAAGTAACCTTGGTTGTGGGTTCTTGCTATTCATCACTTTGAATATTTCTTGCCATTCCCTTCTGGCCTGAAAAGTTTCTGTTGAGAAATCAGCTGACAGTCGTATGGGTGCCCCCTTGTAGGTAACTAACTGCTTTTCTCTTGCAGTTTTTAAGATTCTCTCCTTGTCTTTTGCTCTTGGCATTTTAATAATGATGTGTCTTGGTGTGGTCCTCTTTGGATTCCTTTTGTTTGCAGTTCTCTGTGCTTCCTGGACATGTAAGTCTATTTCTTTCACCAGGTAGGGGAAGTTTTCTGTCATTATTTCTTCAAATAGGTTTTCAATATCTTGCTCTCTCTCTTCTTCTGGCACCCCTATAATCTGATGTTGGTATGCTTGAAGTTGTCCCAGAGGCTCCTTACACTGTCTTCATATTTTTGGATTCTTTTTTCTTTTGGCTTTTCCAATTGGGTATTTTTTGCTTCTTCACATTTCAAATCTTTGACTTGATTCTTGCGATCCTCTCGTCTGCTGCTGGATCTCTGTATATTATTCTTTATTTCAGTCAGTGTATGCTTAATTTCTAGCTGGTCCTTTTTCATATCCTCAAGGGTCTCACTAAATTTATCAGCAGTCTCTAGAAAATTCTTGAAAAACGTTATAACCGTGGTTTTAAACTCTATATCCAGCCGTTTGCTTTTCTCTATTTCTGTCATTTGTGATCTGTTTCTTTATCTTCGCATTTTGGCTGCTTCCCTGGGTTGACAGAGTGGCTTTCTGTGTTAGGTGATCACTGAGAGGAATTGACCTCCAAGCCACTTGGTTATGAGAGTCAGCTGTGTCTACCGTGGGAGAACTTCTGTGCTGGAGACACCCTTATGGGGCAAGAGTTGTTTCAGTGGGGCTTTTGTGCTCACTGCATCTGCTCTGTCTGCTCTGAGTGTGTCCCTTGTGAATCTGAGAAGTTGTATTTAGGGCAGTCCCACTCTGGCCACTGGGTACGCTGGCTCTTGCATCTCTAAGGAGTTGCTATTTTAGCCTTTGCCTGAGGTTACTCAGCCTTTTATATGCAAAAGCCTCTGCCCTCAGCTTGGGAGGGGGCGGGGCCTTGAGGAGTCAGCTATGGCTGATTCTTAGCCCTATGCTAAGAGACACTGGGTCTCTGTGTCCCACAGTAATCGCTGCAAGCAATGCCGAGAGAAACCCGCTTTGGATTTCCTCCTGGTGCCAGTCAGTCCCACTTCTCCAGGTATGTGTCTGCGTGCCCAGAAACTCACCTGGAACTGAAGTTCAGAGCCGCTGGGAGCTTGTGGCTCCCTCCAGATTAAAAAAGAATCATGTTCTCTGGTGCCAGCCCTCTCCTCGAGCCCCGCGCGTGCCTCTGTACCTCCGTACTTTGCTTCTGCAGCTCCTCTGAGTCTCAGCCTTTTTCTAGTTGTAGAATTTTCACTCAGTCAGCCTTCCTGTGGTTCTGGGTGGTGTCCGTTTTTTCTTTTCATTGTGATTTTGAAATAGTTGTGCATGGCCGCAATTCTGGTGTTTACCTATGCTGCCATCTTGGTTTCTCTCAACTTTTTAGTTTTTAGGGTTTCTATAAGTCTTAAGTTGGATATTATACCTCTGTCTTGAATTCTGTATCTAGATCTCTAGTTATAGACATGTGTGTGCACATGTGTGCACACACACACACACTTATTTGGCATTTACCTTTCAGGTACTTACTGAACTCTTTTCATCTGTTGAGTCCTCAGATTAACTTTAGGATATACTATGATGGATCTGAGGATTGTAGTTATCTTCTCAATATCTGCCCTGCCCCTCTCCCATTATATTTTGCTCTGATTCTCAGATCCATCCCTCTTGTCAAAGTGACTGGTGTCATAGAATAAAGATGGTCCAGTTAAAGAAAAGTCCAGAATTTTTGTTAGATGGCTAGGGAAGTGACGACCCTGCTTATTGAATATTAATGAGAAAACGTTAAATCCCAGACGCTCCTGGTGGCCACCTTGCCATCACAGTGCAGCCAGCCTTGGAATGATGGGGATGCTACAGAGAATGGAGCAGGCAGTGGAATGAAGCTGGGTACTTCGTAGAATTGTTGAGCCACTGGAAGCCTTCCCTACCGCTGGACTCTTCAGTTAATTAAGAGATGAAATTCCCACCCTGGCCGGTTTGGCTCAGTGGATGGAGCGTTGCCTGCGGACTCAAGGGTTCCAGGTTCAATTCCGGTCAAGGGCATGTACCTTGGTTGCGGGCACATCCCCAGTGGGAGGTGTGCAGGAGGCAGCTGATCGATGTTTCTCTCTCATTGATGTTTCTGGCTCTCTATCCCTCTCCCTTCCTCGCTGTAAAAAATCAGATATATATATATCTATGACATGAAGTTCCCTTTTTTATTTGGGTTTTAGGCATCCTAACTGATACAGCTAACCATTCTCCCCCATTTTACTGATGAGGAAACTGAAGCTCAGAAAGTTAAGAGTAGCTAGATATACTGATCGTTTAGAAAACATTAAGGCCACATAGCAAGTGAGGGTGAAATTGGGCTTGGCACCCAGATTGTCTGATTCCAAAGACCAGCCACTGAACTGCTACATTTTTTTTTTCTTCAAGGAAACTATTGTATAATGCAGACATCAACCATTTAACAATGGTTTACCCTCTAGCTGGGGACTAAATCTAGAATCTTAAAGATGCAGACACCCAATATTTGAGAGAGGATGAGACTTAGGTTGCGTGGGTAGTGGCTACTGTTTCTGCTTGCCCAACATCTCTTTTTCCCCCCTATTCTGCGGACGTCCTCCCACCCTCCACACTCACTGCGCCATCTTCCCTTTGCCATTTGGCACAGCTGCCTGATCAGCAGGAGCTCCCAGGTGCCTGTTTTTCCTGAGGCCTGGTTGGTTGTGCATCTGTTCTTACAATTCTGTGAGCATCTGCCACACCCTCTGGACAAATCTCTTCTGGCATTAAATTAGCCAAACTTGGTTCCTGTTGTGAGTAACAAAACATCCTAGGCTGTAGTGATGGCAGTATTTCAAGGCTCTGTTCCTAAGACCATTTATACATTTGGCATCGAGATAATTTGTGAGCTAAAGGGCTATGCGGTTATTTCTACTCACCCACCAATAAGAAGATGGTCCCAGCCCAGTTGGCATGGCTCAGTGGGTGAGTGTCGACCTGTGAATCAGAAGGTCACGGTTCGATTCTTGGTCCAATAGGGGGCATACAGGAGGCAACTAATCAATGATTCTCTCTCATCATTGATGTTTTATTTTTTTTTTCTCTCTCTCCCACTCTCTGTCTCCGCTGCTCTCTGAAATCAATAAAAATATATTTTTTAAAAGAAGATGGTCCCAGATGGTCAGTTCAGCCTATTTTAGGAATTTTCACTTTAGTAATATTCAAAATAGTTAAAGAGGGATTGTGAAAACATTCAATTTATTGAAAAAATGCCAATTACAATGAGTAAATTATATACCTTATATTTAATAACATAAGTGCACTTATTAATTTCCTGTTCCCAGTTGCACTCAATTAGGGATTGGTAAAATAGTACTGCTAGTTAAGGACAAAGAACTCTAATCTTTATCTTGATCTTGGACTTTTCTTCACATTGCTGTTCCCTTGAGTTTTATGGTAAAGATATGAATGCTTTCTCTGTATTCGGCTCTCAGAATGTTTGGAGGGACCCTTTATCTTGCCCCTGGAGGCTGGGACCAAAAGAACCATTTTGGGCAAAACACGCCTAAGTAAACTGAGCCCTTGGAAAACAGGTTTCTTTCTCTGAGATACTTTCCCATCACTTCTCTATCTTTTTTTCATATTTCCCTCCTAGACCCCAAGTCTAGGATGGTGTCAACTTACCCCAGTCTTTCTCAGATGCCCGTAATGTGGACCCACTGATGCCCAGTTCTGAAGAAGCTCAGGAAATATAGCAAGAGCATCCGCTGCCCCAAGGGAGAAGGGTGAGATTTCAGGAGGAATGTGCGCTGCCACCAGGTGATACACCAGGTGAGCAGGTATGAGCTCTGAGAACCGTTCTTATTCACAGCATTACTTTGCTCTCTCTGCATCTGTTTTAACCTCCTACTCTCATAGAGGATTTTTTTTTTTCCTGGAGGCTTGGTGTTCTTTACTGCCATCTAGCTTCAGGAAGGGTCATCCTGGTCCTCCAGAGAGATTTTAACCACTTCAAATCTCAGAGTGAAGGGTTTGGAGTGTCTGTTTTCTTTCTCTTTCAAAAGGTCCCTCTATTTCTACATAAATTCTTAGATGCAAACTGAAACCTAGGTGGCGCAGCTCTGTTAAACTTACCCCAGCAGCATGCGCACTTTACGCTGTGCAGCTCCTTTAAGAGATGCCAGATGCCTCCAGTTCCTGAGCCTTCCGTAGCCCAGACCCGCTTGCTTCTGGCTCTTCCCTGCTGCCAGCTTAAGTTTTATTTTTGTCAGGTCTACCAAGTCAGTTATCACTAGTCCACTTGCTTTTCAGCCTCCAAAATTTAATTACTTTCATTTCTCCTGTTGTTCTCTTCCTTAAGGGCCTATGTATTTTGTCCTCTCCTTACTATAATTTTTGTGGCATTTGGAAAGCAGTGGAGGTAAATAAACACATTCAATCTGCCACATGCAACTGAATGTCCCTGACCAGTTTTATTGACTACTTAGAGTGGCAATGGTGATTTGGGGCTTTGGGTACAGAGAAATAATAGTTTTTGTGAGCTTGTTTTTTGCCCAGAAAAATATTTTTCTGATTCTCCCACAAAGGTGGGAACTGAGTAGGTTTGATTCAGGAACCAAGCCTGGTTCTAATTTTGTTCAGGAACATTCCTGGGAGGTGTTATAATTAAGGGAACATAGTAGGTGCTGCAACTGCCTCCGTGAAATAGGCTCTTGGTTGTCAAGGAAAGAAAGGATGTGTGCGCGCACACACACACACACACACACCCCCCATCATGCTTTTGCTTTTGCAATTGGGTAAGTTCATGAAGTTTCTGGAAGAAGAAAGCAGTGTGATGAGACTTTCTAGTATCAAGATTGCTTATCATTCAAGTGTTAGTTCATTAAAGGGAAAGGGAGACATGGCATGTCAAATATTTCCATAGGAAAGAAGAAAAGCCATTCTCAGTTGGAAGGGGAAAAAGGAGAAGCAAAGTAAAATAGGATTTTTAGATCATAGAAAAAGCTTAAAACAAAAGTTCTGTCACCTGGAGAGTTCTAAGTTCTCAGGTAAAGATATGATAATTTCTCTAGCAATATGATTTAGGGTCCTGAGAGGAAAAGAATAATCGAGCTTTTGTTACTTAAGGAACAACAAAAGCCCGCCTGTGTGGTTCAGTGGTTGAAGGTCAGTCCATGAACCAGGAGGTCACAGTTCAATTCCTGGCCAGGGCACATGCATGGGTTGTGGGTTCGATCCCCAGTAGGTGGTGTGTAGGAGGCAGCCCATCAATGATTCTCTCTCATCATTGAGGTTTCTATCTCTCTTCCTCTCTGAAATAAACACACAGACACACACACACACACACACACACACACACAAATATATATTCTATCTAATAAAAGAGTAATATGCAACTTAACCATCACTCTGCAGCAAAGATGGCAGCGCCCACAGCGGTGGGGCAGGATGCTGGTGGCATCACCCTGGCAACGTGAGCCCAGCAGGCATTGGAGCAGGCAAGCACTGCCAGCAGGCAGCCCCAAGAAGGGCCTGCTTGCGGGTCACTGTGGAGATCAGTGAGCAGGCAAGCCTGGTCCGCCTGTGGGCAGCCCGCAGCAGGGCCTGCTCCTGGTCACTGGGGTGATCCGTGAGCAGGCAAGCATGGCCGGCAGGCAGCACCCAGCCCTGGCCACAGCTCAAGGGAGAGAACAACATGCAGGCAAGGCCAGGAGCCTGAGAGATCAACACAGAGGGATGCCTGCTCAAGCCTCCATGGTGTGGCTGGGGGCAGGCCCCCAGCAGACAGGCAGACACACATACAGGGTGACTGCTCCAAGCCTCAGATGTGGCTTGGGGCAGGCCCCCAGTGGACACACACACACACACACACACACACAGTGCCTGCTAGATTTGGGGCCAGCAGTAGGACATACACTGAGGGGTCCTGGACTGTGCGAGGGGGCAGGCTGGGCTGAAATTCATGTACTGGCCTCTAATACATATATATACTAGGGGCCTGGTGCACAAAAATTTGTGCACTCGTGGGGGGGGGGGTCCCTCAGCCCGGCCTGTGCCCTCTCGCAGTCTGGGACCCCTTGGGGAATGTCCACCTGCTGGCATGCCTGGCCAGCCTTGGTGAGGGGCTGATGGCTGTTTGCAGGCTGGCCAAGCCCCCCAGTGAGGACCCTTACCCCATCGGGGTATGGCCAGCCTGGGTGAGGGGCTGACGGACATTTTCAGGTTGTCCACAGCCCCTTCAGGGATTGGGTCCCTGGCCAGCCTAGGTGAGGGGCTGAGGGCCATTTTCAGGCTGGCCACAGCCCCTTCAGGGTTCTGGTCCCTACTGGGGTGCCTGGCCAGCCTGGGTGAGGGGCTGAGGGCTGTTTGCAGGCTGGCCACAGCTCTCATTGACCCAAGGTGTGGAAGCAGGTTTCTGGGGTTTATTTATCTTCTATAATTGAAACGTTGTTGCCTTGAGTGGAGGCCACAGCTGGCCTAGGCAGGCAGTTTCCTCCATTGCTGGTGCAACCTATTTGCTCTAGCTCCCTGGCTGCCAGCTGCTATCTTGGCTGGGTTAATTCGCATATCATCACTCTGATTGGCTGGTGGGTGTGGCTTGGCTGGTGGGCATGGCTTAGGTGTAATGGAGCGAGGGTCAGTTTGCATATTACTCTTTTATTAGATTATGTAGATTATGTATATATATATATTAGAGAGAGAGAGAGAGAGAGAGAGAGAGAGAGAAACAGTAAAAGATCTGAAATTAGTCTCTCTCTCTCTCTCTCTCTCTCTCTCTCTCTCTAATACCCTAAAAAGAGAGACTGATTCTTCCATTCATTTTATGTTAGAAAGTGCTTGACATTGGCTGGTTGAATTATCCCACAGTCCAAAACGTTTACTAAATGAAGACATTTGCACCCCCAATTGTTACTAATTTTCCCTTAGCTCTAACCCTAGCCTCCTCTGCAACATGAAAGCCATCTGGCCCTTACTTGGACCAGAACAATTTTAAACCTCAGCATTAGATTTTGAAGGTGTCATTTCTCAAGGGAGGAACAAAAGTAAAAGATTGTAAAACAAAACCTAAAAGCAGAGCTTGAGGGAAACAGTGAGTAGGAGAGATTTGTGACATCTGAGGGCTGGGGAGTGGAGTATGAAAAGCAACAGGACATTTTTGGAGAAACCTTCTTGTTGGAAGAGCTCCAAAGGCAACAAAAAGTACATTCAATGACGTGAGGCAAATTCATTAGGAAAGAGTTGGGTGTGAGGAACAGCCCCGGGGAGCTGACCTGGGGCTCTGCATCCGAGAAATGAGAGTGCCCAGTTCAAGGAGATTCTGGTGAGTTGGAGATCCAGGAATCATTAAATGGAAAGGAAGAATTAGTTTCAAAGTACAAAGGACCTTTATAGATACTAGACAATTCCCTAACTCATGTGGAGTTCCAAGTCTTATGGTGAGTAGGAACTTCTCTGGGAATAAGATAAATAACTCAAAGAGGAAAATACTAATCATGTAACTGTAGCCAAACTTAAGGAAAACAGGATGGGCATAGTGCTTTATAATATGCACTTTATGCTCATAGTCTGGGGTTTTAGTCCTTGCTTCTTTCTGATTAGTTATGTGATTCAGGGCAAGTACATTACTTTTCCTGAGCCTCAGCTTTATTATCTTTTAAAAAATATGTTTTTACTTATTTCAGAGAGGAAGAGAGAGAGACAGAAACATCAATGATGAAAGAGAATCATTGATCAGCTGCCTCCTGCATGCCTCCTACAAGGAATCGAGTTTGCAACCTGGGCATGTGCCCTGACGGAATCGAATTGTGACCTCCTGATTCATAGGTAAATGAGCAACCACTGAACGACACTGGCTGTGCTCAATTGTCTTATCTTTGACAGTGGGCTAATAAAATGTATTTCATAGGGTTAGTCTGAGGATTCAATGAGAAATTATTTGTTAAGCGCTTAGCAGGGGTCTAGTGTAAATGGTAGCTGCTGCAACCACCACTGCTGTCATCTTCACTGTAGCTGAGCTGGGTTTCTTCCATAGAGAACTGCTTCTGGAAAGTGACTGCCCAGACAGGAACTCTATTTCCTAGTCACCCTTGCCTTTAAGTGGACCATGTCACTGAGTTCTGGCCAATAGAATGCCAGGCCTGGCCATCAACACTTACTAGGGGATCTGCCTTCACTCTTTTCTCCCTCTTCTGTCTGCCAGTGTCTAGGGTGACCTTGGAAACCATGTGTTGAAGATGGCACAGCCTTTGTTAGTTTGATTCCTGAATGATGGTATGGAACAAAGATCTCAGGGTGTATCTGTTACAGCACGAAGTTCTGCCTTAGAAACATAAATCACATCAAAGTGGCTCAGGATCCCAGCAGGCTGGTCAAGTTTAGGAGAAACCCATCAGGAAAATCAAGCCTTGGAGAAACCAGCCAGGAAGAATCTTAACTTAGCGGTTACCAGGATGGCCAGGAAGGTGCTGTGGCTCAGACAGAAAGACAAACTCTGGCTGATTGGTGTCCTTGTAAATTACTCATCGCATTCAGTGTTTCATCATGACATTTATTTGCACTTTGTCCTAAACTGTTGCCTGGACATTTGCCTGGTGGGTTTGTCACTACAGATACAGCCCAGCAGAGGGTAGTGAGAGGAAAGGCCATGGTCTCTGCAGCAGAAAGCCCAGTCTTCTTGGTAGGGGAGCACTCATTGCTGGTGACAAATGCCAATGAGGCTTTGAGTTTTGGATTCCTCTTTGGCTGGTTTAAGCCCAGGCACTGCAAGATATCTGAGGGCTGGGGAGTGGAGTATGGCTACTCTGTTGAGGGTTCAGCTTCTCTCAAAAATTGAGCAACTTTGAAAAGTTGTTAGGTGTGCAGATTCCATACCTAGGACCTAGCTACATCAGGTCATCTCAAGGAAAACTGAGTGGATGGGAAGACCAAGCCATTCAAAGTATTATATTACCTTTTCCTCTTGTTATTTCTAGTAGCTATTCTGTACTCATTACTTCCTGAGGAAAAGGCAAAAAACACACAACAACACACACAAAAAAACATACCTTAAGTACAGGCTGCTTCATAGATTCAAGTGCCCAATTATCCTCTTGCACAGTCTGATCTGTGTAGCAGAACCATCTGAAATTGTTCTCTAGGAGGGAGTGGGTGGCATTTGCTAGCCTTCATTTGGGGAATGGTGGCGGGATGTGGGGAGTGGGTGTTAAGACAGAGAATTGTGGCATGGCTGGGAGTCTTGGAATTTTCTCAGACTCCATTATTACTAGTTCCTCATCTTCCCATCCCTCTCCCCTAAATATTCTCTACTTCTTGTTTTCTCCTCAGGCTCCTATGATGCTGGTCTCCATGGCAAAGCCATGGAGCTGGGCGGGAGGGAAGCAATGGCATGGGAATCATGTGCAAGGGCTCCCACTACCTGGCTCTAAGCTTGGTCGATCAGGAGGGGGCAGAATGTCCCAAGAGCAGTGGCCAGGATCTTGGAAGATTGAAGAATTGAGAATTAACCATGTAATGCCCTGTCACATGAGGCATGAACATCAGAAAAGCCAACTCTGTCCTTTGATGTAACATGAAGGCAAGTGTGATTGTTACAGCTGCTCTTCCTGCACCACAGTCTTCACCAGAACTTAAGCCTTTAACTAAGCTGGGAGTTGAGAGTCAGTGATTTTAGTGTCTGGTAGAAAAAAACAAAACTATTTTAAAATTCATTTCTCTCATCATCTTTTCTCAAAGTCGCTATTTTTAAAAATATATATTTTATTGAATTTTTACAGAGAGGAAGGGAGAGGGATAAAGAGTTAGAAACATCGATCAGCCGCCTCCTGCACACCTCCCACTGGGGATGTGCCTGCCACCAAGGTACATGCCCTTGACTGGAATCGAACCCGGGACCCTTCAGTCCGTAGGCCGATGCTCTATCCACTGAGCCAAACAGGTCAGGGCTCACAGTCACTATTAAATAGACTTTGCTTATGAACTCTGAGCAAAGGTGGTGAGGAAGAAAACACCTTTTAGTCCTTTAAGGAAGTAATGATTGCCAGTTTTGATTTACATGACCAGGAAGAATAGTAAAAAGGACTGGGGGCTATTTGGGAAGCAACCAGGTGTGCAAGAGACTTGACTGCTGCCGTGTGTTACGGCACTGCTTTGGACTTCTTCCCTTGAGTCAGTCATATGGGTTTGTGGGAAACTCAGTCTGGCAGGTCCAACTAATCCAGGTGGCTGAGTGATTCTGTGTGAAGGCAAAATTCTAGTAGGATCGATGCTCAACCAGTGAGCCACACTGGCTGGGCCCGGAAATCCTTTTAAGGCACAGAGAATTCTACTCTGTTCAGGAGTTTAGGCTAGGAAAAGCTATTGGGCTAAAAGGGAGTGAGGTGACCATAGAGTCTTTTAAATGCGAGAAGATTAAGTTAACTTTAATGGGTAATTTAAAAATCCCCTCTTTGCTATTGCCCTTCCATCCCATCCCCAAGGAACCAGGGAACGGCACTGAAGGAGTCCTTTGAGATTGGTAATGGAGAGTAAAGAGGGGCACATTTAAAACATTTTTTTTATTACATAAAGTATTACAAAGATTAGTACACATATCTCTTTTTTTCCCCCTCGGCCCTTCCCCCAGCCTCCCTTACCCCCCAGTGATTTGTGTCCATTGGTTATGCTTAAATGCATGCATAAAAGTCTTTTGGTTGATCTATTACCCCCCACCCCAAACCCTCCCTGTCCTTGTTGCGGGAGGCACATTTTAATTACGGTGTGTACATTTGGACCCCAACACATTGCTAAACAGACCCAGGCCCCAGGCCCTGCCTCGGACAGTGAGGGCCATATGGATACCACGTTGTTTGGTGCTGGAACCACACACTTAGGCGCACCATTTGAAATTCCTTTGGGCTGGCTTTTGTTGATTCAGCAAATTACTTAGGAGAGGATGATCTATTGTCAAAGAGATGATTCTTGCAGGGAATGCATGTCTGGCAAACGCAGTCCTCAATTTGCAGATTGTTGCGGTACCTGTGGTAATGAGGATTCTGTATCTTTTTTCCAATTTAAGAAAAGTTCTTGCAGTTTTTCGTGATGATGATGTGTGGTTCTGACATCCAAATAAACTGATATAATTCTAACAGTATGCTGCATATTCCTGTGGTGCCGGCGGGCATTTTTTACTATATTGCTTTACAGTTTTCAAAAGGAACTTGACATCTTGGGATTACTAGTCAATCTGCTTTACATAACAGGGAATTTTTCCTAATATAGGTGAAGATTCTGGTTACTTTCTGGTTGTTCCTATGATGGCAGTTTTCACGTGGAATATCGGAACCCTTCCTCCAGGGGTGATAGTTCAAGTGTCCATCCATATCTTGTGGTAGGTAGTTCGTGAAGGATGCTAACTGTATCATGAGCATCTGGGTCAATTCTTTAGATGTTGCCAAAGCCACAGAGGTAGGACTTTGTGATAACTGATACAGACAGTCCCTAGTGCATTAGGAATGCCTACCAATAAGAAAAAGCAACGAGAGGGGTGAATATTGCCCCGTACTTAAGAAAACTTACTTGTGCTGCCTTATGTCTAAATGGAAGATGTGGGAATATTATTTTGGACTCCTTCTCTTCCAGACCTACTATAGAAGTGCTTCTTAGGAATTTGTTTTTAAATTAACCACTAAAATACTGTAGGTTTAGTCTCTTAATAAAGTAGGCACTGTTCCCGGGAGAAATCGTAACAGATGCAGCACCTGAAACTTAACTCGTGCTTGTGAGAATAAAAAAAAAAAAAGTGGTAAAGTTGTTTATTAACTTCCTGTCATCTTTGTTCCTTGGCAAGTCCAAGCCCTCTTACCAATTTAGTTTCTATGAATATGAGCTCATTTTTTTTTCTGACATTTTCCTTAAGGGCTTTAATTTCAGTAGTTGTAATTGTCTTGAAGAAGATAAAGGAAATATTGGATAAAAACGAAGAGGGAGGAGAACTCATCTCCCTGGAGCAGACTTTGTTATTCAGAGTGTTTATGAAGGATTGATAAACACCATGGCAATAAAACAAATAACGATTTGTGCCCGAAAGGCTGTTGCATGTAGTCATGTATTAAACCATAAAAGAAAAAATACCAAGCAATTTTTTCCTTGGAAAAACTTAAGAGGCGGAGGGAGTAAGGTCAGAATGCATTATACAGCTCAAAGGAAAAATACAGAAAGTATGAAAAATCCTGAATTTTACCACATCCCATTAACCCACAGCAGTGTAATATAGAAGAGAGAGCAGAGTGCAGGCTTCCATGTGACCTGGTGCCCAGGTCTGCGAGGCAGGGATGGTATATACTGGTCCATGACAAGGTCATGCCTAGCTGGAAGGAGTTCGATTCATTCTACAAGAGGGTTAGAGATTTGAAACAATGTGGTCTCACAGGACTGTGATTACTAGCTCCTCATCACTCTCTTGTAGCTTCTTTCATCACAGATTTTCACCCGTGGCTGAGAACAAGAATAACTACTTTTTGTTGAGTGTTTAACATTCATCAGATACTGTTCTAAGTGTTTTACATATTTTTCTTTAAAAAATTATATATAGTTGGATTGATTTCAGAGAGGAAGGGAGAAGGAGAGAGATAAGAACATCAATGATGAGAGAGAATCATTGATCAGCTGCCTCCTGCATGCCCTCTATGGGGATTTAGCCCACAACCCTGGCATGTGTCCTGACTGGGAATCAAATCATGGCCTCCTGGTTCATATGTCAACACTCAACCAGTGAGGCACACCAGTGGGGCTACATGTCTTTCATAAATAAGATATTAGGGCACTCTCCCTCCCAGGAGCATGCCTGTGACTTTCCCTTTCCCCTCCCTCTTCCCCTGTCCTTTGCTCCCCTCCTCCCCAAATGCCAGGTGTTACCATTAGCTTTCTCACACCCGCGCCCCTAGTACCCTTCCTTTGCCTCCATAACTTATTTCCTAAACCCATTTCTTCTAGGAATTGCTTATTCTACCTCTGTGATTTACCAACTAAATGTTCTCTTACAGTTTGAAAAATATATATATATACAAGGCTATTAAAATGTGGACGTGTTGAATAGTAACTGAGGACAAACTTTGAATTCATATAGGGCCTTTTCTCAATTGGTTAGCAGGTGAAGAAAATGAGGTTATCAGTGAGATTTAGCTTCAGGGCTTGAATTGTTTAGATCCTAGGTTGTTTATCAATTGTATTTCCAAAGGGGTCTGAACTGTAAAGTCTACTACTTACTTGCATGGTAGTCATTTGACATCAGAGAAATGAAATCTCTGACTATATGGCCACAACCACTAAGAGGGGTGGGGCAGAGCGGTGAGTTGTCCACACTTGTAGAGCAGCTGCTCCACCAGGGGCCAGCCACATTCCCTAGGCCACTATGCAACTGGGGGGGGGGGGCCCTGTGCCCCATGAAGCATGGGTGCAGGTGACATGTGGCACTTTCATATGGATGTGGTTAGAAAGCACACTCCTTGTCTGCCAACTGATCTTGAGGCCCAGGCTGATCTTGGAGCCCTGCGTTGAAGATGGCACAGCTTCTGAAGCTAAAGTTCCTGAGAAACTATAGAGCAGAGACCCCCTTCCCATCTCCTCCCACTTTGTACATACTCGTGCACACTGAATAGGAGCACCCAGTTTGTGTTATACATGAAACAAACAAAATACATTAAGCTGCTGAGATTTCTGGGTTTGCCTCTTATAGTAGCCAGGGCTACTGTAACTAGTAAGGAAGACTACCTTATACTGTTAAAAGGATATAGGCTTATGTTAGTTTCCTAAACAACAGAAAATTTGCTTGTAAAAGAGGCAACTTGGAAAGAGTTCCTTTTTATTTTTTTTAAAATATATTTTATTGATTTTTTACAGAGAGGAAGGAAGAAGGTTAGAGAGCTAGAAACATCGATGAGAGAGAAACATCGATCAGCTGCCTCCCGCACATCCCCCACTGGGAATGTGCCCACAACCAAGGTACTTGCCCTTGACTGGAATCGAACCTGAGACCCTTCAGTCCGCAGGCCAACGCTCTATCCACTGAGCCAAACCGGTTAGGGGGAAAGAGTTCCTTTTTAGATAAATAGAAAGCAAATTCTAGAAAACACAGCAAAAGTCCCAGAGTAATCTTTCTTTTTTTTTCTCTTTTCTTGAAAAGCCCTCATTTAAATAGTTAATCATTCCAAAGAAAAGCAATCTAGTACTGAGTGGTGGAATTTGAGAGTGAAAACCAATGAGTAGAAAAAATAACTTTCATTTCCATAGTGCTGTCTAATTTTAAAGTATTTTTCTGGTCCTGTCATTTATTTAATCCTCACAATAATTCCGGAGGGTCATGTGGCAATAATAATGCAGGTTCTTGAGTACTGTATTCCAGGCTCAGGGCTAAGAGTTTCACATGTACATCTTATTAATTATGACGACATCCTAGAGATTGGCACTATAATTATTTCTGTCAGAGCATTGAGACCCAGGGAAGTTAAAGAACAGTTCAGTGTCACATTCTAGTCAGTGGTAAAGTCGGGAATCCGACTTGAGCCTGACTGTGAAGCAGGTGCTCTTTAACACTATGCCGCTTGGTCTTTGGTTTGATGCCCACCATTGTCCCCACTTGTGGATGAAACTTCCAGAGCCCAAGGAGTTGAAGTGAGTAGCTCAGGTTCAAGCTGCCAGGATTTGTCAAAGTCAGATTTTCTGACTCTGACTTTAGTAGACTCTCAACTTGGAATACCATAAATTAAAGCAAACACTAACTTGGTTATGGGACAGACAGTCAATATTTTTAGAGTGTTTATAGAAAGGAAGTAATTTTGGCCTGGCAAAAGAACAAACTGAAGGTAGTTTTTCATTCCCATTTTAAAAGGGATCATTCAAATGGGGAAAATTCCCATGGTGCTGGATCACTCTGTGGGATATTCCGGGAGAACAACCCCTTCTGCTCCGGTTCCAGCCCTTTTAAAAGCAAATTTTATAGGTTATCTCACTGGGCCTGTTGCCTTTTGGGTCTGAGGCACAAAATTGGTTGGTGTTTGGGAAGATTTGACTGGTAAGAAAGCGTTTGTGTGGTTAGCTTTTGTATCTGACCCTTGTTGGGAAGTTAGGGTCAGTGCTTGTCAGTACCCCCACATCCCCTGACTCCATTCTCCTTGGCACAACAGGAAATGAAGCCTGGAGGAGAGGAGCCAACGTGGGCTGGACTGCACAATGATTAGAAGAGATCCAGGTTCAAGTGCCATCTATATCACGCTTGGGTAAGTGACCTTGGACTCTATGTTTACTTGCTTTATCTGTCAAGCGGTCTTAGTTTGGGCTGCTGTAACAAAGTACCATAGACTGGGTAGCTTATAATCTACAGAAATTTATTTATTACAGTTCTGAAGGCTGGAAGCCTTAAGATCAGGGTGCTAACATGGTCAGGTCCTGGTGAGGACTCTATTTCAGTTTGTAGACTGTCATCTTCTTGTTGCGTCCTCACATGGTAGCAAGAGGGTGAGAGAATTCTCAGGAGTCCCTTTCATGAAAGGCACTAATCCTATTCATGAGGCCTCCATCCTCATGACCCAATGACTTCCCCAATGCACCAGCTCCTAATACCACCACATTGGGGGGCAGGGGTAGGATATCGACATACAGATTTCTGGGATACACAGACCTTCAGTTCATTGCAATGGGGAGAAGGGTTTTGCTTTATGTAGACTGACAAGATAATGCACATCAGGGCATAGCCTTAGAAATGACTCACACCAACTGGTTGATGGGATTCCGTTATAGTTATTAAAGGAAATGTCGGAAGGGTGGAGTGTCTAAGTAAAGAAGGGCAACACAGTGTTCTTGTTTGCTGTGAATTGCCTAGTCATATTTTCACCAGTGCCTGCTAACCCTGAATTTGGCCTTGCAACAGTGGTTTGAGGAAACCAGTCAGCAAGGCTTTGAAGAAATAGGTCCAAGTCTAAGATGCAGAATTTGGCTTCAGAGTTCCAGAAAGCAGCAGGATCCTTGGATGGGACAGTTCATTAAAGTGTCGTTATAACCACCCCTCCCTCTTTGTTGGAAAAAGCCGACAGGTGGTTCTCGGGCAATGTTTCATACCAGCATGGTTTTTCTTTTTTCTTTTCACTCCCATATTTTCCTGCTCAGAATTAAAAAAAAAAATCCTGCTGCAATTATGTTTATGTCACCACATTTTGGGGGATGGTGTTCATTCAGTATCATTAGTGGTGAGAAGCCAGCTGATTCTCAAGGGATGGGGAGGAAAGAACAAGGCTCCCTCTCCTTCCAATTACTAGTATGTGGTCTCTTATCCCATGACTGTCCAGGCCGTAAGAACTCCAGGAATCGGGGTGCTCGTGGTGGGAGGGGGGCTGAGAAGCTGAAGACGGGAACCAGTGGGTTAGACAAAGCTGAGAAGGCTGGTGTGAGAAGCAGAGTGGAAGGATGTGAGTGATGGGGCCACAGGGTGTTGCCTGAGAGGCGGGTGAAAGGCTAGGCTACTCATGGGGCTAGAACACTTTTTCCCAGAAAGGACTGGCGAGAGGAATGCGGGGAGGAGTCGGCACTGGAGCTTTTCAAGGCAGGAATTTGGGCGAATCTCAGCAGGTCTTCTCTTATTCCCAGTTCCCCTTCCCACATCTATTTCTGGAAATGCAAGGTTTTGTGCCTTCTTTCAATTCCCCCCATGGCTGATAAGTTTTAATAGCTGCTCAGAGTCCCTGAGCCCTCTCCCCTGGCTCCTTCCTAAGCTCGCCATCATGATCTGACTCTATCTGTTATTCTTGCTTTTCCAGTGTATAATTGATAAATATTCCTCCCGAGAAAAGAACACTGGACCGGGAGGCAGGCGCTCCGGCATTGTCTGCAGTTGTGTGATTTTGTCTGCACTGTGGTGGGAGCTGAGGGGTATCACCCAGACCTACTCCCTCCACCCCCACCTCAGGCCCTGTTCCCTCGCCTATTGGCTGCTGATGGCTTGCTGCTGAATCTATTGGTAGGGATGGACTGAAACCTTTGACTTTGATTCTTAATGGGGGTGATTATAAAATCACCTGCAGGGGACATTAGGCAATGTCTGGAGACAATTTTGATTGTTGCAGCTGAGGGGTGGGTCTGTACAGGGTCGAGGCCAGGGATGCTGTTCAACCTGCAGTGCAAGGACAGCATCCTACAATAAATAGTCAACAAGCCCAGAATGTCATTAGTGCTCAGGTTAAGAAATGCTGCTTTAAGGGAGCCATCTGACCCAAGATTAAACCCCCTCCTCAGAGGTGGCCTGCGTCCTATAACAGATCTATGGCAGAGTACAAAATTCTGGTCCCTTGCTTCAATTTAGGGCCAGTTAAAAATTGCTATTCCAGCTTCTGTCTCTATGCGATTGGGGAAGTCTCAGCTGTGGATGCATCACAGTTCAACATGTCTCTCTGCCCACTCCTGCTGGTTCCTTCAAGCTACAGATTGAATATGTCCCTCTACCCCTCCCCCATTCATATGTTGAAACCTAAAGCCCAAGGTGATGGTACTAGGAGGTCTGGCCATTTGGAGGTGCTTAGGTCATGAGGGTGGAGCCCTTGTGAATTCGATAGTGCTCTTCTAAAAGAGACCCCACAGAGCTCCTTGGCCCTTCTTATGGAATTCAGTGTCAGGGTTCCACTACTGTTCCCTTGTGCGGAGGCTCAAGATGTCTCAGACTGTAGCCATGGGGGAAGAAAAAAAATCTTTTCCCTCTATCCTCTTAGGTTCGGTGGCTGGAGCACTGCAAGTGAATCCCACAAAAAGCAGGTTATCTGAAGAAAAGAAAAGAGAATTTATTTACCTGTTCAGCAGGCACACATGTGGGAGAAACTCAGTACTGAGTAATTTAGTGAGGTGGCTAGAACCAGTCTGTGTGTGTAGGGAGGGGAGTGGGGACCAGGGTAAGCTTATTTACCATTTTAACAATCAGAACAAAGAACAATAAAATTGTGGAGAAGTGTAAGACAATAGAAAAAGGGGGTTGGCTCTCAGGGGTAGTGCACTATGGGAAGGTAAATGTATGGGGGAAGTAAATGGACCATAAGAGTTCTTTAGAAAGGTTTGTTATGTAGATTCCTCTCAGTGCTGTCTCTGGGATGAGTCTACAGTCTCTGGTAATTAAGGGATGTGTGTGTGTGTGTGTGTGTGTGTGTCCTCAGCTCATAATAATCCCCATGTCAAAGTGGCACATTTTGAGGTCGCATATTCTGAGTTTTCACAGTCTTGGGGGCCAGGGTATGGGTGGGAGCCCAGCACTTTGGGTTGGTCCTTTGGGGTGAAGCCCTTTCCTTCTTCTTAGCTTCATCTTGCTACTTTTTTTTATCACCCTACTGGATCCTTCCTTTTTCTCTGTTACACATGCATTATTATTTAGCTTTATCTCATCTTGCTAACAGACCAAATATTTCAATATTTGAATAAATTCAAAATCTTAAGAGAGGAACATTGGCACATCTAACTGTGCCAGGAAAGTCAGGGAACACTCACCAACTCCCCCATGGGTTAATTGCCCTTGGGGCAGTGATCACCTGGCCATGGTGTCATTCCCTCCCCCATCCTGCCTGCCATTTCCCTGGGCACAGGCCCAAGGGAGGACAGTACGAGCTTAGAAGAGGAAGTTAGGCACTTCTAATGATACATAATGTTCCCACAGAAAGACATTCCCATATTTCAGAAATCAAATTCCTTTGTGTCATGAAGAAAGCTATTTCTTAAAGAGTCTGCCTTGAAAGTATATGCAGTTCTGTGAGAGGTCTGTAAAAGTTGTTCTTTAGTGGAAGATGGTCTTTGTTGATTTGGCATGTACTTATTGACTTCAGAGGAGATTTCGATATGAATTCCAGACCTCTGTTATGTATGAAGAAATCCTGCAAGGGAAAGCAGAATCAATGACCTTTTAGTATTTTAAGAATGTGGAAAGTTAATTGGAAAAGGTATCCGAGTTGAAAAATTGCACATTTTAGGGACAATAAGTATAGTTTCATGGGGTTATTGTAGTGATTAAATGAGGTAACTCATGTAATGCACCTGACATTTAGTAGATGATCAATGCATGGTGGTCATTATTTCTTGTGGGATCAAAAGTCTTGAAATTTTGAACACATTTATTCTTAAGTGATTTGGTTTTTCTTTTTCATTATTTAACCTTGTCAATACTTTCCATCAAAAAGTAAATTTCTCTTATCATTTAGAAATGTTTTTATTGATTTTAGAGAGAGAAAGGATGAGGAAGAGAGAGAGAAACATAGATATCAAAAACATGGATCAGGTGACTCCCATACACACCCTGACCAAGGACTGAACCCACAACCTGGGCATGAGCCCTGACTAGGAATCAGATCGGTGACCTTTCAGTGCATGGAAGGATACTCAAACAACTGTGCCACATGACCAGGGCTCTCTTATCATCTAATCTAATAAAAGAATAATATGCAAATTAACCCTCACTTCGTTACACCAAAGCCACGCCCACCAGCCAAGCCATGCCCCACTAGCCAATCAGGGCAACTATATGCAAATTAATCCAGCCAAAATGGCAGCTGGCAGCCACAGAGCTAGAACAAACAGGAGGCTTCATTGCACCAATGATGGAGGAAATTGCCTGCCTAGGCAGGCTGTGGCTTTCGCTCAAGGCAACAAAGTTTCAATTATAGAAGATAAATAAACCCCAGAAACCTGCTTCCAGCCAGCCTTGCTGGGACATTGGGTCAATGGGAGCTGTGGCCAGCCTGCAAACAGCCATCAGCCCCTCACCCAGGCTGGCCAGGCACCCCAGCAGGATCCCACTCCCTGATCCAGGACACCCTTCAGGGCAAACCAGCTGGCCCCCACCCATGCACCAGGTCTCTATCCTATATAATCCTATACAATAAAAGGGTAATATGCAAATTGCCCCTAACAGCAGAACCATTGGAAATGACTGGTCACTATGACACACACTGATCAGCAGGGGGCAGACGCTCAATACAGGAGCTGCCTCTGGTGGTCAGGGCACTCCCAAAAGGGGAGCTCTGCTCAGCTACAAGCCAGGCTGATGGCTGCCAGTACAGTGGTGGTGGTGGGAGCCTCTCCTGCCTACTTAGTTGCACTAAGGATATCCGACTGCAGCTTAGGCCTGCTCTCCGCTGGCAAGTGTACATCCCTTGAGGGCTCCCAGGCTGCCAGAGAGATGTCTGACTGCCATCTTAGGCCCAATCACCTGGAGAGCGGGCCTAAGCCAGCAGGTGGACATCCCTGGAGGGGTCCCAGACTGCGATAGGGCACACTCCGGGCAGAGGGACCCCCCCCCCTCAGGTGCACAGATTTTTGTGCACCAGGCCTCTAGTTGAGACATAAAAATCCAGTACCCAAAGGAAAGTTGAACATTCCCAAAACCTTTAAGTTGCCCTTCAGTGCTTTGCCTTTACTGCTGGAAATATCCACCAGATGATTAGTGATGCCTCATTAAATTACTTTAAGCATATATAGTATGTGCAAATGAATATAACAAGGGGAAAATACTTTTTTTTAACAATATATTTTATTAATTTTTTACAGAGAGGAAGGGAAAGAGATAGAGAGTTAGAAACATCGATGAGAGAGAAATATCGATCAGCTGCCTCCTGCACACTCCCTACTGGGGATATGCCCACAACCAAGGTACATGCCCTTGACTGGAATTGAACCTGGGACCTTTGAGTCCACAAGTCGACGCTCTATTCATTGAGCCAAACCAGTTAGGGCCACACTCATGTTTTATTAAAAATATAAATGGGCATAAATCAACCAGTCTTCTACTTTGAAATTGCAAAATGCATAATATCATGTGGCCATGTAAAGGGATGAAATTGTAGGGGAAGAAAACAATCTTTCTGTTTGCAAAAAAACTGAGGTCTGCAAATTAAACTGACAAAAGACAGATTAACAGAAGAAAAATTACACAAAAATTTAAAATAATTTTACATGACAGGGTCTCCACAGAAAAGAACTGAAACCCAAAGAGGCAGTTCAATGCAAGGGTTTATTTTAACAAAGGAAAATAATACATTATGGAGAAGTGACTAGACAAAGCAGAAGGAGGTAGGCGCCTAGGAGCAGTGCATTGTGGGAAGGTAAATATATGAGGGAAACTAATGGTAGATGAGAATTCTTTAGTTATGTTTGTTTATACAGACTCATCTTGGTCATCTCCATCTTTTTTGGTATGGGAGAGGGGGACACTTTCGCAAGGAAATTTATGTCACCTTTACAAAACGAAATTTATGCCCTACTTTTAGGCAGACAGAGGGAGTACAGAACGCTCCTCCTTTGCCTGCTATATTTTAATTGCCTTCAACTCAAAATGATCTTTATTCTAAAATGGCATATTTTAGGTGGCATATAGTGATTTTTTTCAAGGTGTAACTACTACGTGTCGACATGGAAAGATGTCCATGAAATATTGTTAAGTTAAAAATAAAATTATATAACCGTTTTATAGTATGTTCCCATTTGTATGAAACTGCAACAAGTATAACAAAATACATTACTTGTACACTACAATCAGAAATTACACAAACTTTATAGTGGTTTTCTCTGAGGGCATTATGGGGCATCTTCACTTCATATCAAAATATTTGAGTATGATTGAATTTTTACAATGAAAAGATACTACTTTTGAAATTATAAAAATGACAAATATTAAAAACATGCAAAGCTATCTATTTGAAGCCAATCTTGTAAAATGTATAAGGTGATTTAGCACAAATAGGGTGTTTTTGTTACTGACTTAAGTTTAAGTCATCTCTTCTACCACTTGGTTTAGTGTTTCTAATATTTTGGCTTCCTCAGACGATTTTCATTGCTTATTACCAGCTTTTCCGTTTCAGTTTATCATTAGCTTCTAGAATACAAGTGTTAAATACCACAGCATTGCTCTTCTGACTACTCACTTTCCACATGAGTGCTCTCAAGTTAGCGATTAACTTTTCCATCGTCAGTCATCTGCTTCCCAGTTGCTGGGCTCTCCTCTCCTTAGGGATGATTTTGGGAGGACTTTGAACAGTTTTAAGGACCCCGTTTCTCATGAAACTATGGTTAATTCTTGGGTTCTAGACTGCTGTTCTCTGTTACAAATGGTTCTCCCCAGAGCTCAGGGCAGTATTGTAACTCTCAAACTTTAGTGTACAAAAGTTGGGGACAGGGGTCTTTTAAAGAGGCACAATACACTGATTACAGGCAATTAAGTCATGTCTGTTCCTCCAACCTCTGTGGGTATCTGTTTCCTCACCTTAAAAGGAAGAGTTTGGGTCATACCAATGGTTTTCAAACCTAGTGGGATATTAGAATCATCTGCAGAAATTAACATTCTTTGATGTCCAGGCCTACACTACACTAAATGGATCAGAATCTACCCAAACCAGAAAAGGACACTACTAGAAAACTACAGGCAAATAACTCCGATGACTGTAGATACAAACATTCTCAACCAAATACTAGCAAACTGAATTGAGTAGTGCATGAAAAGAAACATTCACCATGATCAAGTGGGACCTCACTTCATACCTGTTAGAATGGCGATTATCAAAAAGACAAGAGAGCCCAGCCAGTTTAGCTCAGTGGGTGAGTGCCAACCCATGAACCAAGAGGGCCAGTGTCCAAAAATGTCTGTTTCATGGTGGAGTTGGGTCCAATGTAGCATCAGACTAATGAAAATCCATTAGACCTTACTGGACATGTGTCCAAACTGCCTTTGTCCAGTACCTTTCCCCATCAATCAGGAGGAACAGACTTGCAGAGTGTTAAATTGCAGCTTTCTACAAATCTGTATAAATCTGCCTATATTATCTAGTCTTCCCTTCACTCCTTTCCTGTTAAATAATAACTAGATTATTAACAGTATGAAGGATTCTTAAATTTATATCAATCCAAATTTCTAGTCACAAGGTAAGTAAACACTAGGGATGTAATGTACAACCTGATGACTATAGCTGACACTGCTGTGTGATATATAGAAAAGTTAAGAGAGTAAATCTTAAGTGTTCTCACCACAAGGAGAAAATTCTTTTTCTTTCTTACTTTCTTTATTCTTTTCTTCTTAATGTGTTGATATGGGAATATGGATTTTAGCTGAACCTGCTGTAAGCATTTAAAATTATGCTAAGCAAAATAAGCCAGTCGGAGAAAGATAAATATCACATGATCTTACTCATTTGTGAAATATGATAAACAACATACTAGTAAACTGATGAACATAAGTAGATCCAGAGACAGAGAAGCATTGAATAGCCTGTCAAGCTTTAGAGGGAAGGCAGGGGAGGGGGGAGGGGTAAGAGATCAACCAAAGAACTTGTATGCATGCATATAAGCATAACCAATGGACACAGACACTGGGGGTGGGGGTGAGGGCATGTGCTGGGGGTGTGGGTGGCCAGGAAGAGGTCAATGGGGGAAAAAGAAGACATATGTAATACTATATGTAATACTTTAAACAATAAATAATTTTAAAAAAGAATAAAGAGAATAAGATAAAAAAAAATTTCATGTAACTTGAACCATTTGAAAACCCCAAACAAACAATAGTTGTCCTTGTCACTATGACCTCCTCTATGGGTGGTTCTGTTTCTTTGCTTCCTTCATAGAAAAACATCTCAAAATCTCAGGATTTCTGCCCTCCCCATTCTCCACTCACTGTTTCATTCACTTTAACTTTGCCTTTTCCCACCATAAGATGGAAACTGCACTTACAAGGGCATTACCAATGACCTCCAAACCAGTGGATACTCTTAGTCACTTCATCTGACCTTTCAGCAGCTTCTCACTTTCTTTAACACTCTTCTCTCTTCTGGTTTTCTTCCCACTACTAGCTGCTCCCCTAAGTTTATTTATTGGCTTCTCCTTCTCAACCCCATGACTAAATGTTGAAGGATTTTGTTTTCTGAATTTTTGTTAGACATAGAAGTTGCCCTACCACATAGCAGTTCAGTGGCTTAGCAGTGGCATAGTTTCATTACAGTTTTTCAAATTACAATTGAAATTTTTCTGAACAAGAAGGAACATCTTTAACTACTATTATTGAACACTACCTGGCTTTGGGAATTTTGTTGCAGACACAATAATGTTAGTTAATAAACTCAATCTAAAATTATAAAGGCTAGACCTTTGTTACATACAGGTGTGGGGTGAAGACTAGCAGATTGGCATCCTCAGGGAGCTTGTTAGAAAGGCAGAATCTGCCCTGGCCGATTTGGCTCAGTGGATAGAGCGTCGGCCTGAGGACTGAAGGGTCCCGGGTTCAATTCCAGTCAAGGGCATGTACCTTGGTTGCAGGCACATCCCCAGTGGGGAGTGTGCAGGAGGCAGCTGATCGATGTTTCTCTTTCATCAATGTTTCTATCCCTTCCTCTCTGTGAAAAATTCATGAAGTATATATTTTAAAAAAAAAGAAAAAGAAAAGAAAGGCAGAATCTTGGACCCTACTCTAGACCTATTCAGTCAGAACCTGCTATTTAATAAGAACCCCAGGTGAATTTGTCATATTCAGGCCTGGATGCTGACTATAGTTGCTGCTGCCATCACCTCTGAGGATCCTCCAGAGATCTTTGTCTATGCACATAGCTGACTCCTGATGGTGACTGCTGCATCACTGTCATCAGATGGAAATCTGGGATAGCACCACACTCCTTCCAAGTCATGACATGAGTGGGACGCAACTCAGTGGAGTCGATATGGTAGCCATTAGAAAAAACCTGCTGACTTGGGGATGTTAGAATATCATAGAACCTTACTGCCCCTCTATCGTCACCTGGGATGGCTGAACACCTATCACTGGAGCAGTTCCAGGCAGCTCCCTGCCCCAGAGTCCTGATCAAATCAATTCTTGGATGTAGAGAAAGAAGAAGGAGTTTCTGTGCCTTCATCCTTAGGACTAGTCAAATTCTCATCTCCTGACCCAGTACTGACCCTTTTCCAGGATTATTGACTGTGGGAATATCTATTCCCTTTGGAGGAAATGCCACCCGAACCCACAGGGGTGTGGTCTGACATATAATAGTTTGACATAAGCGCATTCCCTAAAATCCAGGTTATTTGGTCTTAAATAACACCACACGCGGGATATCAGTGGCCCCGGAAACTTTCTTTTCAGTTTCTTCTCATTGAGGTTCTGAAGTCTGGAAGTTTCTAGCTTCATCCAGAGTTACCTGGTTATATAAGGATTCATTTGACATGTGTAAGCTTATTGAGGACAGTTTCTGCACTTACATAAGGACCTAAGGAGGAGAAGTTGAGATTAAGGAGAACTGGCTGAGATATGAACAAACAGTAAGTGTGCTGAAATTTTCGCCTGATCTCTCTAGACAAGAGCCTACCTGCCACTTTTGAATGACATATATCCTGACTCTAGAGAGACTGGCTGTTGTTGGTATGTGTGAATAGACCTGCTAGAATGACTTTGGACTGTTGAATGCTGTCTTGGAGATCCTACCGAAGGGCAATTTTTAGCTTTTCTTTCCAATTTTACAGCTTTGGTATAAGCTTTAAAAATCATCCAGTTAGGCTGGTGGGGAGGCAGTCTTTCTGTGAAAGACTTTTTAGGGGTTGGAAAGCAGAAAGAACAATGAGAAACATTTGGTGTTTACTGAACTGAATGAAAATGCCTTAAATCCGGATCTAAGCTAGAGACATGTTCATATGCATCACCTCATTTTATTGTCTTATCGGCTCGGGGATTAGACAGAGCCGCATTATTACTCCCCTCCTAAGGATTTGGAAAATGATTCCAGAGAAGTGAAGTGCCTAGAAAGCAGTGAAGTCAGGCCTCAGATCTGACTTTTTAAATTGAATCCTCTATGTCTGGTTAAAAAAAACACCCCGAGTTCAAAGTAAGTCCATAGGTGAATCAAGATCAGGAAACGTGCCCGAGCTGGGGCCCGTGGAACCATCAGTTTATTATAACAGATCATGTCTAACGCCATCTTCCTCAGACACTGAGGAAAGTAGCTAGACCGGCATTCACACGCCTTTTCCTTTTCCCACTCGCTCTTTCTCGTCTTTCTTCCCTCTCTTTCATTGACTCAAATAATTGCTTTCATTCCACTTCACTCCCTTTGGCTTAACGTGATTTTTAAAGGACTTTACTATTAACATCCCAGAATGACTCAGTGTGAAGGAAACCACAGCCCCGATGCAGAGAAGGAAGGGAGGAGGGGTGTGGAGGGAAGGGGGAGCCAAGGGCATGGCAGGTGTGGAGAGCAGCTTAGCACAGATACATGAAGTTCTGCGTCCAGACTGGTATTCTGAGATGTTCCCCGCTGCTCTGGAATCTCTGTAAACACAGAGATTTGTCTGGAATGACTTTACAGCTCAGCAGGAAGCTTGCTGAGCGCCAGGACTCTCAAACTGTGACTGTGGCTCAGAAATCCAGGGAGGAGGCGCGCTCCCCGCCTGGCATGCACCCCCACCCTGGGCCTGCCAGTGCCCATCTGAGCTGGGAGGGAGCCTGCATGCTGTGTGTGTGTGTGCTTGGTCTGCCATGTGCCCGCCCCACTGGCAGGGAGGTAGGGCTGAAATGAACCTTGCAAAGACATCAACTACATCTTTGAGCTGTTATGGTGAGCCACACCTAAAAATGTCCCAGAAAGCCATTAAAAAAAGAGCCCTGTTCCTACAATTTTTTTTTTTTTTTTTTTTTTTTTTTTTTAAGCGTCCGAATGATTTGTACTCAGCAATCCTTTTTCTTCTCAAAACTCTTTTTTATGAGAAGAATTTAGATCTTTCCTGCTACCATTTCATTCTCTTTCCTCTTTTTTCTTCCGGAATGGCACATGTTTTCCGAGAGCTGCCGGTGGTGTGCCTGTCTCACTGCTGTGACTGAGACCTAGGGCTGTGGAGCCAGCGCAGCCACGGAGAGGGCAAGAAGAGGAAAATGTTAGGACGGTGTCTCTGGGATACGGCATGCAGAGAGTTCCACTTTAGTCCGTATTTATTGTTAAAAAAGGGCACTGGAGAGTGACTAGGAACCCAGGGGAGAACCACAAGGGCGCAAGGTTGCGCTGAGGGAAGCACAGGGAGAGCCCTGCTGAGTTTTCTGCTGTTCCACAATGCCTAGGGCATGCAGGCCTGGCCTCTTCCACCAGATGGCCATTCTGTAGACAGAACGCTTAGTTGCAACCAGGTAATTGGTCTTATTTTTGTAATGATTATGAGCAGTGGCTCTGCTCTGTATTCAAATCCTGATAACACTAATCACTAGCTATATTAGAGTTTTTTAGAGAGACAGGACCAGTAGGTTATCTCTGTCTCCATCTCTATACCTGATTAGAATATCATCTCTGTATTGATTGACTGATCAATCATTTTTTTTTGTCAGAATTTAACTTGTGGAATTGTGGGGGCTGTTTAAAATCTGTAGGGCAAGCTAGCAGGCTGGAGATGCAGGTTAGAGCTGATGCTGCAGTCCTGAGTCAGAAGGCTGGAAACTCAGATAGAACTTCTATGTTTTAGTCTAGAAGCAGAATTCTTCTTCAGAAAACTTCCATCTTTGCGCTTAAGGCCTTCAACTGATTGGGTGAGGCCCACTCGTATTATTGGGGTGTGTCTGTGTGTGTGTAAATATGCTTTACTTAAAGTCAACTGATTATAAATGTTAGTCACATTAAAAAAAAACACCCTTTACAGCAACATCTAGACTAGTGCTTGATTAAACAACTGGTCACCATGGGCTAGGCAATTTGGCACACAAAATCAACCTTCATTAGCTTTTAACTTACCAGCAAGTTTACTTAACTCCTTTACATGGATTTTTTCTTTTGTGAAATGGAGATAAAAGATAAAGCTAAACTCAAATGATAAGATAAAGAAAGTAATAAGATAGAGTGGTCAATACATGTTGGCTATATTATTAAGATTATTGCAAGTTATTAAGTAAGTTTACATATTAAGTCTCATGGGAGTTCTATGTATTAGAAATCAAATAGAGCAATCAACTCCATTTATTATATTTATTGATGTGCCATCAATAAACTACCTAATGTGTATTATCACAAACAATAGTGTGATAACAATAAAGGTAAAATAACAAAATGAAAGAAAGTTACCTATAATCTATCACTCTGACAGAGAACTGTTCATTTTTCTGTTATCTCTGCCAGTCCTATCCCATTCAAAAATAAGCATATTATTTACAGAGCTATATTTAGGGTGGATTAATTTTTGCATCTTGCTTTTTTTACAATGAATACAATAGATCTTAGAGCAGCCAAACAAATTATATGCTGGTGAAAAAATAGTTACCCTCTCACCCACTCAAGGAGCCTGAGCTGCTGGGTCAGCGTGTTTTCTCTTGATGTGCCAGTTTGTCTAGATATTTTGCATCCCATTGTTTTCCTACAATAGGCAGTCGAAGGACAAAAACTCATTAATAGATTGTAGGTGTGATGTATTAAACTGAGAAAAAGTTAATTTAGCTCTGTGTTATTATGGTTTTTATTTTTGTCCTTCTTTCATCCATTGAAAATGTACAGAATTCCTTCAGTGTGCTGTGTGCCAAATATTAGAGATGTTTCCAAGCACAAAGCAGACCATAGATCTGCTTTCTCAGAGTTGTAGACTAGAAGGCAAGACAAGTGATAAGGAGACATGGAAGGGCCATAACAGAGGGAAACATCTAAGTCAGGCTTGGTGCTGGGGATGGGAGTAGTCAGGGGAAGGCATCCTGGAGGATGTTCTAAGATGAGCTCTGCAGGATGAATAGGAGGTAACCAGATGAAAAGGGAAGAAGGGGGTTAATGTCATTTCTTTAAAATATTTGATTTTGCTGGAAAACCCAGTCCAGTGTTTTTCTAGTCATTTAGGCAAATCTGTGAACCTCAGGTAAAGCTGTGGGAACAGCATGTGCAAAGATCTGTCTGTACTCTATGTTTTGGGGAGCTGAATGTACTCTATTCTGGCTATAGGAAGAGTTTGAAGGTGAAATGGGTCCATATTTAGGAGATGAACTTCACTCTGTGCTCAGTGGGGAGCTTCTGAAATGTTTTAAGGAGGGAGGTGACAAGACATGATTCATACTTTAGAAAAGCCACTTAGGGTACAACGTAGAGAATCAATGGTTAGGGCAACACTGGGAGCGTGGAGACTGTTGTCTCACCTTTGGGGTAGTTCTGGTAAGAGATCATGGGTAACAGCAGTGCAGATGGATGGAATAAATAGGAAGTTAGAAGAGAGAAAGAAGTTCTGGAATTTGATTGTTGGTTAGGTGTATGGGAGAGAGAGCAGTTAAGGATGAAGCCCAGGGTTCTTCTATTCTGTATTTACAAGTTCTTGGCAATGAAGTGTTATTGTTTTTTTAAAATCTGAAACTACTTTGCCTTTAAGAGCAATTGCTGTCAAGTCCTCTAGTCAGATATTCTGTCATGCCGCAGAAGGTACTGTGCATGGGGAAAGAGCACTCACCTGGAGGCCAGGTATAGGTCTACCACAAATCCCAAGTTTGGTCCTGGCCAATCATCTCCTTACAGAGCGTATGAACAGCTACAATAGAAGAGAATATGATTACAGATAGGGATGGGGCTTTGAGTTATGACATGTGTACAAAATAAACACATTTACATGGTACTTAGAGTAAGCCACTGATGCTACTTGTGTCTTGAGGAAATTGGCCTGAGGTTTTACCTGCTCTCAGTCTTGCCTGATATTGTCAGAGGTCAGAGGGTGAGAAGAATCCCTGTTTTACTATATTTCCAACAAAGTCAGTACGCCAAACAACACCTTTTGGGAAGCTCTGGCATAGTGGTTAAACTCTTGAGTCAGATAATCTGAGCTAGTGTCTTCATTTCATCATTTACTAGCTGCGTGACTCTGAGAGAATGATTTATGATTCTAAGCCTGTTTTCTTATCTGTAAAATGGCAATAATAGTACCTGTCCAACAGGTTGTTGTGAAGCTTAAATAAGAGAATGTATATTAAATACTTCTTTGCAGTTCTTAGAAAATGCTCAATACATGTTAGCATCATTGTTTTATATAATCTTTAAAGCACACAATTCAATGGTTTCAAAAATAAACTTACAGAATTGAGCAAGCATCACCACAACCCAAATTTGGAACATTTTCATCACCTTAAAAAAATGTGTCCATATGTAGTCATATCCTGGTCCCACTGAACCCTAGGCAACTATGAATCTACTTTTTGTTTTCACAGATTTGTTTTTCTGAATCTATATAATGAAAAGGTAATATGCTAATTGGTCCTAATGGTATCCCAGTCACCACCGGTCAATAGGCTGTGCACAAGAGCTGGTGGGTGGGGACAGGGGTGGTGCGTGCAGGCCTGCCCAGTGCTAAAGTCATGCTGCCTCGGAGGTGGATGCTGCTCCTGGCAGAGGTGCACGCAAGCCCACTGCACTGCCCGGCCTGGAGGGGAGTGTCAGGACAGGGGCAGCCCCTCCTCCCCTTCCTTCCTCCCCCCTTCCCACTGTGAAGGCTCATGCAGGCTTGCCGTGCCTCCTGGCCAGGAGGGGTATATTAGGATAGGGGTGGGGCCTTGGCGGAGAGAGCTCTCACCACTCTTGTACCGGGGTCTGAAGGTGCGGAGAGGAAGGGAGTGCAGATAGGCAGTTAGGAGGATCAGGCCAGGAGGGGAGAGCAGTTAGGGCCATCAGGCTGGTAGGGGAGCAGTTAAGGGCATCAGGCAGGCAGGTGAGCACTTAGGAGCCAGTGGTTCTGGATTGTAAGAGGGATCCCAGATTGGAGAAGGTGCAGGCCAGGCTGAGGGACACCCCCCCCCCATCCCCATGCATAAATTTCATGCACCAGACCTCTAGTATTTTATATACCTCTAACATGCAGTCTTTTGTGTGTAGTCCTTTTCACTGAGTATAATGTTTTTGAGGTTCATCCATGTTGTAGCAAAGATCAGTACTTTTATTCTTTTCATTTTTGAATAATAGTCCATTATATGGACATACCACATTTTGTCTCTCCATCCACCAGTTGGTGAACATTTGGATTGTCTCCATTTGGTGGCTATTATGAATAATGTGACTATGAACATTAGTGTGGGTCTTTGTGTGAGCATATCTACTCTAATAAAAGAGTAATATGCAAATTAACCATCACTCCAAGACACCTAAGCCACACCCACCAGCCAAGCCACGCCCACCAGCCAATCAGAGCAAATGTATGCAAATTAACCCATCAAAGATGGCATACACAGGAGTGCAAAGACTAAAGACAGCATAGAAGGAAGCCAAGTGCTGCAGAAGGGAGCCAAGCGGTGGAGAAGGGAACAGAGCCGAGGCAGCAGAGATGGTGAAGAAGGGAGGGAGAAGTGGGGGGGAGGTGGAGGGGAGATGGGAGTTGAGGCGGCAGAGACAGGAGGGAGCTGAGGAGGCAGTGACAGGAGTTGAGGCGGCAGAGATGGGAGGGAGCCAAGGCAGCAGAGATGGGAGCCGAGGCAGGCTTTGCTCCCTTCTCTGCTTCACTCTGGCTCAGAAAGCCCTATTCTTCCAGGAATCTTCTTGCAATGGGCTACTAGTCTATACTAATAAAAGGGTAATATGCTAATTGGATTGGAAGACCGAACATCTTCTGATCATCTGACTTCCTTCAGACAAAGCCATGGTGGTAGGGGCTGAGGCAAAGGCAGTTAGGGGCCATGAGGCCGGCAGGGGAGGGCAGTTGAGGGCCATTAGGCCAGCAGGGGAGCAGTTAGGTGGTGATCAAGCTGGGAGGCAGGCAAGCGGTTAGGAGCCAGCAGTCCTGGATTGTGAGAGGGAAGTTGGACATCCCCCGAGGGGTCCTGAATTGGACAGGGTGCATGCTGGGCTGATGAACCCCCCCGCCCCCCAGTACCCTTGAATTTCATGGGTACTGAATTCATGGGTACTGCATGAATTTCATGTACCAGGCCTCTAGTAATATATAATCTTCAGTTCTAAAAGTTCAAAATTCTAAGAAACATTGAACTTGTGAGGAGGATGACTATTAAAACAATCATCCTCCTCACAAGTTCTTAACCTTAGGCAATAACTGTATTTTTTTTGCCAGGATGTTTTGAAGAAGCACAATTATTGATATCCATCATAGAAATTTAACTTTTCAGTTAAACAAGAAAAAAGAAAAATGTTAATTTTAATAAAAAACTTAGTCAAAGGCTCATAGGTTTGCTATTCTCGAACTTTAATTAAAATTTCAAGAAGAGTTAGACTAGAATACAAGGGTTACAATGCTGCATAACTACAGTGTACATCCTTTCACTGGAGTTGTGTCTAGGTGTGCCAGTCACAGGGGGTATAATGGGAAAGGTGTGTTGGAACAAAAGGCCATATTGTTAGTCCTCTTGAGTGAGTCCTCTGCACTCTGTCCCTGGAAGTGAGCTGCTCTCTGCCCCTGGAGGTGGGGCCTGCTCTGCTGGAGGGCAGTGCCAAGTCATCCATGGAGCTGAGGCCCAGGATGTCACTCTGCAGACTGCTGTAGCTCCAGACTCTAGGGAGTCCAGAGAAGGGGGCTTATTTAAAGCCTAGTAAATCTCAGACTAGAATTTCCCAATGTGCCCTCAAATTGCTAATGGGAGAGACTGAAAGCTCTGACACCCATGGCTGAAGCAGCATCCTGCACCCTCCTGTCTGGAGAGATCTTGAACTAGATGCTCTCAGGTTAATTGAGACCTGAATGATTTGTTCTAGAATGAGTTAGACTTGTAGACAAAGTTTGGGAGTAAAGGAAGTCAGTTGGGACATATGTCTTACTGGGACATGTGCTTGGTCTTATACTTCCCCTGAAAGTACCGGGCTGAGTCCTCGTAGCAGAGAGTTGTGGAAAATTAGAGATGTTCTGTGGAGAGACCAAGTTAATGTTCAAGTCTCAGAATCTGATCTTAGGTCAAATATCTCTTGCTTTTGCCAGTAAAAAGAGCCCAGATGTTTTTCTATTTACTTAGGCAAACCCTTGAAACACAAGTTAGTGATATAAAACTTCACATTTGCAATGTGAAGAACCTGTATTTAGAAAGTCACAAGCATAAAATATATGCTGTGAAATGGGAGGTCAGGATGGTGAACTCATTTTAGAACCATAGTTTTGACTCAAGAATTTTGATGGGGTCTTCACGTTGGTTGAGCTTCTTGGTCCCAATATCATTGAGAGAATTAAATCATGATATTAAAACATTGAAACACTAATGCTTTGTTTTTATTGGCAAGAACCAAAATGATCTAATACTAATGCCATGAAACATCAGTCACTTTTTTCCTGATGAATAAGATGAACTTTGGCTGCTTATGATAGTAAATTTAATAATGTCAGTGATTTGAACTGTTTCAATTCTAAATGTGCAGAAATGTGTTTTATTGCATATCTCTCTCCCCATACTTTTTCTCTCTTTCTCATACTACTATCATCAGGGACTTTTGTGGCAAAATAAGCTCAAATACATAGATTAGAGCATATCATTCACATGTGCCACGTGTGTGCCAAAGTATGAGTACCCACGAACAGGCTTCCTCTCACAGGTGGTCTGAATTTGCTTTCAGCTGGTTCTGTAAGCAGATTCAATATTTCATAAGCACTGCTCCATCTCATGCCTCCATTATTGACACCACATGGAAGTCAGGAAATTGGTTCTTTCTGGGAACAGTTTGCAGAAATATGCAGCCTGTCAGCCCCTTTCTCATGGGTGCATTAACAGAGCAGCTCACGATTACAAGTAACGAACCTTCTCCAGATGTGTGTAGCAACTCAGCTCCAACTTTATCTTCAGTCCCGAAGATGGACTTGACAAGATGGATTATTTGTGGCTGTATTGTAATAACTTTGTGAAATTGGAATTCCCAACGATTGTAATGAAGGGTGAGGAATCGGCAGCAAAGGACCAGAGAAAATTTCTGCTCGCAGTAAACAATGCAAAAGGACAACAACGATAAAAAGAGCAAATCAGCTGTGGCATTTTCCTGCATTGGACACTGACTCTTCCAGACTGTTCTAATTCTTTCCCTTTTATGATTCTGTTTACGCTACACACATTAGAGTTAAGTCATGTCTTTAATAAGATGGAAACTGGAAGTGAGATTTGGAAATGACTGAATCAGGCTTCTTAACTTTTTTTTTCTTCTCTTGGAGAGCTCAAAAACAACTGACAGAAAGGGATATACCAAAGAAAACAATTTTAATTGTCGGCTTCCATGGAAAATTCAATCCAGTCTTTCATTCATTCCCTTCTCACTGTGGTGCCAGCACATTTCTTTCTGTATGGTTAGGGATTTAATTTAGCTGACAAATTTCTGAAGATATAACTAAATTTCCAAGAGAAACGTTCTTACTACAAATGATGCATACACTCTTTTCAGTCTCAAAAGACAGAGGATTTTTCTAGGATAAAGTAATTGGGGGTGGATTTCTCTTGCATTTTATTGGTAGTGATGATTTCAAGTGAGTATTTTCTTAAAACAAGGTTTACTGAAATCTTTCTTTTAAGACACATATCCCCTGAGTGGATAGTTATACAACTGGGTTCCTTTGGGGGTTATTTATCCATCTTCAAGGTTGGCATTCTTAATTGTTTGATGTAGATGTTGTAGATAAAATTCCTCAAGTCCAGCTGTTATGATTTAGCTTAATATTTGTACAGAGGGATTTCCTTTGTCATTGAAGAGATGGAATCAAAACAGAATTAGTCATTCTTGCATCTTCTATTTATAGCCCATCCATTAGTCAGATGCACTGTAGAAGCATGATGTGAACAAGATTTTTTTCCTCTCTCTTTTTGTAAACAAAACTTTTTTTTTTACCCTGTGGATTTAACTTCAGTTCCTAACTTAGACAGACAACACTTAACAAACATATTACTACTTAACTGAAAAATTTCCTGAGTCATCCCATCTCCATTTGCAAATTAAACGTTTGTAGTGTAAAGTATGTGAAATGACAGGGACTCATGGATGACTTACGTGGAAATGGCCAGAGTAGGGAAGGTCAATATGAAAAGTTGTTTGTATGGATTGCTCATGACTAACAGCCCAAAGCATGAGAGCACTGAAACAAATGCTACTCTATTTAATTTAATGTCAACATAAAAGGTAGCCCCCAAATTTAGTGAGAATATGATTTAAGTCATTTTTATTTGGGGGAAATTTTAATACATTAATTTGTTTTGAGGTGATGGGTGGGGTCAGAAGCCTTGGGGGCTGTATTGAGACAAATGGAGCAATTAGATAAATTGGTTATAGAAACTGATGGTCAGAACTCTCTGGACCACTCAGTTTTCTTATTTCCAGTCCCCCTTTTCATTTTTGGGATAGAAAGCTGAATTGAGAGGGATCTAGAATAGCTTGTGGGTTGCTGGGTAGAAGGAGGTAAGAAGCAATACGACTAGCTTTCTTCTGATCTGATCTATAAAGTAATTAAGTATATCTAATTTAATAAAAGAATAATATGCTAATTGCATCACTCTGCTACATCCCAAGCCATGCTCACCAGCCAATCAGAGTGACTATATGCAAATTAACCCAACCAAGAAGGCGGCTGGCAGCAAAAGGGAGCTAGAGCAAACAGGAGGGTTCCTTGCCCTGGCAATGGAGGAAGCTGCCTGCCTAGGCAGGCTGTGGCCTCTGCTCAAGGCAACAAAGTTTCAATTATAGATGATAAATAAACCCCAGATACCTGCTTCCAGCCAGCCTCACAGGGAGCTTGGGTCGCTGGGGGCCGTGCAAACAGCCATCAGCCCCTCACTCAGGATGGCCACACCTTCATGGGGTGAGGGTTCCTGCTGGGGGGCTTGGTCAGCCCGCAAACTGCCATCAACCACTCACCCAGGCTGGCCAGGAACCCCAGCAGGATCCCCACCCTGATCCGGGACACCCTTCAGGGCAAACCAGTCAGCCCCCACCTGTGCACCAGGCCTCTATCCTATATAATAAAAGGGTAATATGCAAATTGACCCTAACAGCAGAACTACTGGGACTGACTGGTCACTATGACACACACTGACCATCAGGTGCAGACACTCAATGCAGGAGCTGCCTCTGGTGGTCAGTGCACTCCCACAGGGGGAGCTCTGCTCAGCTACAAGCCAGGCTGATGGCTGCCAGTACAGTGGTGGTGGTGGGAGCCTCTCCTGCCTTCTCAGCAGCACTAAGGATGTCTGACTACAGCTTAGGCCTGCTCTCCGCTGGCAAGTGGACATTCCCCAAGGGCTCCCGGGCTGCCAGAGGGATGTCTGACTGCAAGCTTAGGCCTGATCATCCAGGGAGTGGGCCTAAGCCAGCAGGTGGACATCCCCTGAGGGCTCACAGACTGTGAGAGGGCACAGGCTGGGCTGAGGGACCTTCCCTTCCACCCCCCGAGTGCACAAATTTTTGTGCACCAGGCCTCTAGTATAATAAATAAGAATCAGAAAAAATACTTTGTAAATTTTCAAATCCTCTACTGCTATAGATTACTGCAGCATCTGAAGCAGCCTCTGTTATCTAATAGCCCCCAAACCAGTGTTTACAGAATGATATTAAGTGAAATCAGAGAATAGTTGGATAATAGTAAGTATTAAGTATAAGTAGAAGGTTTGAAGAGGCTGACAAGTAGTGTTCTCCATCTTAACTCTTCTTATAGAAGTGATGGGTCAGCAGCAGATGTCTTATTTTCATTGGCTACAGCATGGAAAAAAAATTGCCAGATACAATAACAGTGTATTCTAGCAACGTGGTCTTGAAGTTTTATTCTTTTGAGGATGTTGGCAACCAGTCAAATTAATGAACAGTTGCCATGTGTTGAAGTTGAATGTCCCCATTGGTGGTTATAGGCTGAGTGTGTCTTTGTTTCCTATGTGTGCTAAACTTGCACTAGGAGTTCCTTTATTTTGAGGAGCCATTGAAGCTTTTTTCAGTGCAATCTGAAAATAATACAAATCCAGTGTATAAAGATGAGACGTTTGAGCTGAAGATAAAAACTGCCCTCCCTGCAACTGTTCAGAAATCTGTCTTAACTGTAGGCAGTGGAGCTTCTCGATGGTCATTGCTGGGTATTCAATATTAGGTTCCCAGAGGGTGAATGGAAGTTTTTAGGGCAAGAATTCTCAGGGTTGGAGATACTCCAAGAAGGCAGAACCAACATTTCTCTCTCTATCACAATCTAATTCTTACAATTATTTTGAAGCTAATTTGGAGGAGAATAGGTCCTCAGGGAGCCCTATAACCCTTGATCAGAGAATTAGAGTCTGGGCAGGAGGAAGCTCTCAAGAAGAGCTTGACTTCTCTAACTGGTGTGTTATGTTTTATTCCTCATGCTGTGATAGGTAGGCTAGAACTAGAGGAGATGGGTTAGTGATAATTAAGGCCCAAAGTCATGTAACCCATGGGAAGAATATATGGCAACCAGTAATAGCACCAGTGAGGCCTTTCTCAACTCTGTGCAGAGAGAGACCCGAGAGGACCCAGGGCCAGGAGATGCCATGGGAAGTGAGATGCCAATGGAAGCCATCCAGGCCTTGGAGTCTTGGAAAGATGATGTCATGTGACCACTATCATTAGGCACTGTGATGTGGTCCTGAGGCTTCCCAAGCATTATATTCAAGGACTCCTCAGAAATGCTGGGTAGGCTCTAATTTGGCGAGTAGAGGTCAGTAGCAGGGATCCTCGGGAAGCAGCAGTGCTCACAGTTAGAAGCTAGCATCGTTTTCAAGGATGGCCTGTCTGGAGGCCTGGAGGAATAGTGACAGCATCTAGGCCCTTGTGGAGGTATCTGGTGAGGACCAGGTCAGCTATAGACACTCAAATCAAATGTGGCTCAGAGCAGGAAGAACTAGAATACAAACTTGGAACTGGGGAAGACAGCAAAGTCATATAGATTGGGCAGAGTGTCAGTGGAGCCTGGTGAGAAGACTGCAGTAAACAGACTTATGGGTCCCAGTAGCTCACTTCAGGGATATAGGATATCATGTTTGCAACAGCAAATCTAATCCTAGGACCTATATGTTGGTGGGAGTGGGACTGTAGATAGACCACCATGATGAGGGGTTAGAACTAATTCAGGGTCTAGCTGGAGCTGTATGTGCAGATGAAATAGTTAACACATTTAGCTGGATGGATTTGAAGCAGGTGCTCTTTTCTTAGAGGTAATAAAAGGTCTTTGTGACAAATAGCTAGTACCGATATGGGAAGCATTAGATTATTATCAAGGGTATATTTGTGATATTTCTGGGTGGTTCTTATAGTGAGAGAAGTATGATAATGTTCCAGAATAAATCATGGGTTATTTATTTTGGGAAATATATGCTCTGAACCAAAAATTAGAACACACTGTGTGACAAATATGAGCAGACTGATGAGAATAATTGGATAGGATATTTGCAATCAGGACTTTTTTTGGGGGGGAAATAGGAGACCATGTGGACACCAAGGTATACCTTATAGTTAAAGGGCTTCCCTCAGAATAGGAGGGAGAGGGTATATACATAGGAGAGTGATGGAGGCTAAATGTGATAGGTGCTTATAAGAGGAGTTTAGGACAGGAGAGAGCTCATCCAGTTGGGGTAGACTTCATAAAAGGATCAGC
>PVJC01001003.1:58828-83649 GCA_004026665.1 Murina feae
GGGGGGGGGGGGGGGGGGGGGGGGGGGGGGGGGGGGGGGGGGGGGGGGGGACAGTTGGTGGGTGACCAGGCCAGCAGAGGGGGCAGTTAGGTGTGATCAGGCAGGCAGGCAGGTGAACAGTTAGGAGCCAGTGGTCCCGAATTGTGAGAGGGATGTTCAACTGCTGGTTTAGGCCAGATCCTGGGGATTGGACCTAAACCTGCAGTTGGACATCCCCCGAGTGGTCCCGGATTGGAGAGGGTGCAGGCTGGGCTGAGGGGACGCCCCCCCCCCCGTCCCCTGTGCATGAATTCTGTGCACTGGACCTCTAGTATAGATATACAGAACCTATAAGTAAAGTGATTGAATTAGTAGAAAACAAAAACAAAATAAAAAACCTTCCCATAAGGAAGAACTCAGAGCTAAATGGCTTTACTGATGAATTTTACCAAACATTTAAAGAATAATTAACACCAATCCTTCAGAAACACTTAAAAAAAAAGAGAGAGAGAGAGAGGGAGTACTTTCTAACTCATTCTAAGAGACAGGCATCCCAGACCAAACAAGGCCTTTGAAAAGGCCTTTACAGAAGAAAAGAATATTATGTGTCACTATAGATGCAAAAATCCTTCCCCCTACGATTAGGAACAGAACAGAGATGTTCCTTCTCATCACTTTAAAAGTAATTAAAGTGTAACTGGCAATAATATCCTATTTGTTTCAGGTGTACATCATAGTGATTTGATACTTAGATACATTATGAAACGATCACCTCAATAAGTCTAGTACCATCTATCACAGCTATTATAATATTATTGACTCTATTCTCTATGCTATACATTACATCCCATTACATCCTCATGACATTTATTTTTCTCAATTTAACATGCATTAGAGGACAATTAGGCAAGAAAGAGAAACAAAGGGTATCCAAAGTAATGAAAAAGGTAAATACTATTTGCATTTGTAAACAATATGGTCTTATATATAGACAGTCTTAAGGAATCCACTGCAAAAAGACTATTAGAAATACTAAGCAAGTTTAACAAGGTTGCAGGATATAAGATCAATATGCAAAAAAAATCAGTTGTATTTCTATGTGCTAGCAATAAATATTCCAAAAATGAGATTAAGAAAAAAATTTCATTTAGAACAGCATAAAAGAGTAAAGTAGTTAGGTATAGAATTTAAAAAGTGTAAAATTTATACACTGATAATTGTAAAACATGTTAATAGAAATAAAAGAAGATCTAATAAATAGAAAGGCATCCCATAATCATGGATTAGAATACCTGATATTGTCAAGACAAAAATACTTCCCCAGTTGGTCCAGAGACTCAATGCAATCAATGTCAAAATTGTAGTTCACTCTTTGTGAGGGCAGGGGGACAGACGGATAAGCTAATCCTAAATTATATATAGAAATGCAAGACACCTAATATAGTCAAAACAACCGAGAAAGAAGAGAAAAGCTGGAGAACTCACACTTCCCAATTTCAAAGCTTACTACAAAGTACAGTAATGTAGATAATATAGTACTGGTATAAGGTAGACAGATAAGATGAATGATATAGAATGAAGATACCAGAAATATACTGTTGCATTTATAGTCAATTGACATTTGACAAGGTGCTAAGACAATTTGATGGGGAAAGAAGAGTCATTCCAACAAATGGTACAGGGACATCTGGATATCTAAATGCAAATGAATGAAGTTGGATACCTACCTCACAACATATACAAAAATTAACTCAAAATGCATCACAGATATACAGGTAAGAGCTAAAACTACAAAACTACTAAAAGTAAATCTTCATAGATGGAGGCTGGCAGCCACAGAGCTAGAGAAAACAGGAGGCTTCCATTGCAACTGCCTGCCGAGGCCAGCTGGGCCTCTGCTCACAGCAACAGTGTTTCAATTATAGAAGCCACGGAGCTGAAGCAAACAGAAGGCTTCATTGCTTGCCTAGGCCTCAGCAACAGTGTTTCAATTTATAGAAGATAAATAAACTCCAGAAACCTGCTTCCAGCCAGCCTCGCTGGGATCTTGGATCAATGGGACCTGTGGGCAGCCTGAAAACGGCCCGCAGCCCCTCACCCAGGCTGCCCAGGCACCCCAGTAGGGACCCAAACCCTGAATGGGCTGTGGGAAGCCTGAAAACGGCTCTCAGCCCCTCACCCAGGCTAGCCAGGGATGCCAGCAAAGACCCGAACCCTGAATGGGCTGTAGCCAACCTGAAAATGGCCCTCAGCCCTTCACTCAGGCACCCCAGTAGGGATCTGAACCCTAAAGGGGCTGTGGGCAGCCTGAAAATGGCCTTCAGACCCTCACCCAGGCTGGCTAGGCACGCCAGCAGGTGGACATCCCCCAAGGGGTCCCAGACTGTGAGAGGGCACAGGCCAGGCTGAGGAACCCTCCCGAGTGCACAAATTTTTGTGCACTGGGCCCCTAGCATTAGATAAACAACTCACCTGCTCTGGTGAGTGGGACGGGGAGGAGGACTGACAGCATGATCCATCACCTTGATAAGGGGTGGGAGGCTCATATTAGAGCAGTGGTCCAGAGATTGGGGATGTGACATTGCCACCCCTATCAAGAATACATTCTGAGCTCCTTTCTTTGAGGCAGGGGGTCTGGAGGGAATTTAGTATAGTGGCAGTCCACTCCCCGGTATTGCCAAGAAACATTCCAAGTGATATCCAGTGTTCCAGAAATGGGGGGAAACATTTTTGTAACTACCTGAAATATAACAGAGCGTAAGGACTGATGAAAAGCACACACCCCAACTCTGTAAATTATGAATTGCAAAATAACATGAGTGGCAGGATAAAGACTAAACACAAATATCTTACTACCATGGCTCAGATTGTGCCTCGCTAGGCAGTTTTTATACCACAAATGAGGTTACAAAGTCAAGAGAAGCTTTGCTCTCAAAAATCTTTCCAACCTACTTTGCTGATGCCCGACATTCCCTTGAAAAAAAACTAGGGTCTTTCACTTTATAATTAAAGCTAATAAACTTAAATGAGTGATATAATTGGGAGTTAATTACTCAAAAGTAAATGTTTACATCAATGGCTATCAGATGTGCTAGTTATTGCTTCCCTGAATGGTTGAGAAAGCATTAAGAGCCCAGGGCTGAAGTTGGCAGAGCTGGGAAAGAAGATGGTGGCAAGTCTCAAGTGATAGGACAAGATATTTAGTCACAGATAAGAAAAGAGGAGTATTCTTGAGCAGGAATAGTAACATGTTGAAATCAATGGCTGAGATCATTTTGCTAGCATATTGAACAGAGGAGATTGGGCAAGGTGACAAGGCAACCACTTTGAAAGATGCTGTCATATTCTAGACATGAGGGAATTAGGAATATTGGAAAAGTGTTGTGTTTGCAGAAGTGAAAAGAGGGACAAATTTAGGGTAAATGGTGGAAAAGGAATCTCCACCTAGAAGGTAGTTCTTTCTGAGTAGCACAGACCCGTTGTAATTGGGAGAAGGAATTACTCTGCTCACTTATTTTTCTCCCCTGCCTTCTCCCCTGCCTCCAATAGTTCTTCAGTGCCTTCCAGATAGGGTCCAAATGTCACAATAATGGTAGAAGGGTCTGGTTTCTGACCACCTCTCCAATCGATCTATCCTTACTACTCACCATGAACTCAATGCTCCAGCCACTCTAAATTAGGATTTCCACTTTGGGGTCTTGGAAGGAATGCCTCTCCCTGGGCATTTCTTCTTTTTTTTGGTGTATACTCTCCATCTTTACCCCCCCAAAATCAGGGGAGATCTTTTGCATACTTGAGATATTAATTTAGATATCACTTTCTGCAGGAAATCTCTCCTGACAATCCTCTCATCCATCCAGCCAGAGTAATTGTTTATCCCCTGTGATAACTTCCTCCTTTCGCACAAACTACTCTGTACTGAATAGCTTTCCACATTTTGGTGGGCACAGAAATCACCTTCAGTGCTTATTAAATGTAGACTTGTAGGCCACAGACCAAAGGCTCTGACTTACTAAAGCTTAGTTGAGCTCACACCTTTAGAAATACTGCTGGATTGTAACTTATTGTTTACACTAGAGTCTTGGTGCACGAATTCATGCATGGGTGGGGTCCCTCGGCGTGGCCTGCAGGGATTGGGCTGAAACCAGCAGTCCAATGCTGCCTGCCACTCTGGCTCATCCCGGCCCCGTTGCACCTGCTGTGGTCTCACGCCCAGTCAGTTCCAGTTGGGAGAGGCCCACACTGCAGCATCTGGCACTTGTCCTGAAGGGGTGGGGGGAGGGCTGGGACACAATTGGTTTTCCAGGTGGGCGGTGGGATGCCCTTGCTGGCCCTGGATCCAGATTCATCCTGCTGATGTTCACACTGATTGTCAGGAGCCACCTGGTGGCTGCTTTTATATCATTTCTTCTTTGTGGATGTCTAGGGAGGGGAAGCAGCTCCAGTGTCTGAGGCTGACTTTCAGGAGGCCTGGGGCACTGTCAGGATCATGCTGGCAGTACCAGTCCATATGTGCTTGGCCCATTCTTTGGAGATTGGACCCACAGGACTACTGAGGGAGTGAGTGGCTGGTGGGCTGCCGGGATGGGTTGATCAGCTGAGTGGCACTCCTGTTGTGGGAGCACACTGACCACCAAGGGGCAGCTCTTGCATTGAGCGTCTGTCCCATGGTGGTCAGTGTGCGTCATAGTGACTGGTTGACTGGTTATTCAGTTGTTTGGTCATTTGGTCACTTAGGCTTTTATATATAGAGATATTAGAATCCAAGACTGGACTATGGTCCTAGAATGGCAGAGGCTATTATAACCTTAATATCAAGCACAGGGTCTGCTATGATACAGACACTCATTAGGTAATCCTATGTAATAAAAGGCTAATATGCAAACTGTGGAAAGACCTGGTGCTATGATGTACACTGACCACCAGGGGAAAGACTCTCAATGCAGGAGCTGCCCCCTGGTGGTCAATGCAGTCCCATAGGGGGAGTGCTGCTCACCCAGAAGCACTGAGCTGGGCTCACAGCTGGTGAGCTCAGTGGCAGTGGTGGGAGCCTCTCCCACCTCTTCAGCAGCACTAAGGCTGTCTGACTGCTGGCTTTGGCCCGCTCTCTGAGGGTAGTGGGCCTAAGCCATCAGTTGGACATCCCCCGAGAGCTTCCTGATTGTGAGAGGGTGCAGACCAGACTGAGAGACCCCCACTTCCCCAAGTGCACGAATTTCATGCACCCGACCTCTAGTTGTCAAATAAGTGAACAAATAATGTGAAAAACAGGACGAGTGAAAGTGAGTCAAGACTGCAAGCTTTGGGAACAAGGAGGTAATGGAAAAAATGGGAAGGGGTTAGAGTGTCTGTGGGAGAAAATGATGAATACCCCCATGCTAATTTCAGATAACAGGTGGGGACTTTAAGGCCATGGAGGGGTACCCCACCCTCCATGCCTCCTGACTGGCACTGACTGTGAAGTGGAAAATGGCCTGGTCCTGTTTACATTACCAATGTACTCATAAGGACTCAGATATATGTTTTCCCCAAAGGCAGCATATAATTTTGCAAATTGCAATCATTTTTTCCATTTCCTTTTGAACACTATAAAATAATTTTAGATGCAATAGTAATTCTAGGTCCTTGTTTACCCTTGACCTTTGAAGTTTGATTCAAAACATCACACACCTCCTGGCCCAGATGTTGGCAAGTTAATGATATATTTGCTGTAGGAAAGAGCTCTCATTTGCACAAGGAGCTGGAAATTTTTGGTAGTGTTATCTTACCTCGATTTGGGGTGGAGGGTGGGGGAGATGGGATACAACCAAAATATAGTTTTGTCAGTATAAAGACACAAGATTAAGAATTAGGAGAAATAATGAAGTTTCCTAGTGTGTATGAACTGAGTATTGTCACCCAATGGGTGTAAGAACTCTTTAAAACCCATAGTGACTCTTTTAGCCCAAGAATAAAAAGGATAATTTCCAGCTAAATGAGTCCAAAGGCTTTTTTTAGAGCTTGAGCTCTTTTTACCCATTTCCTACATCCAGTCCCCATCCTTGGTTTCTAAATGATAGGATTCTCACAGAACTAATTACTAAACCCACCCCACTAGCTACTCTTAAAAACTCTTTAGTCTTTTAACTGGCAAACTTGACTTTAGGAGAATAATGTCTTTATAAGGTAAGGAGTCAATGAATCCAGCTAATGCCATCTCACAGTCTTATAGAGTCATAGTGATTTGTGTATATTTCTTAAGGTTCCCTACTGGGTAGTAAGCATTTGAGGATATGGGGCTGATAGCCTTCTCAGCACTTGAAGCAATGTTTGTACATGGATTAAGTGCTTCCTAATTATCTGTGAAATGGTTTAATTAATCTGTGGCAACTTTCTGGTTCTGGTCAGATGGTTAGTGTGCAGTGCTGGGCATGTACAGCTCTGTGAATGCTGGAGAATTAAATGTAATGACATTTCCTCCTAACACCTTCCTAGTATTTATTTTTCTGGGGAAGAGCAGCTAATCATGGCCTGGAGAGTCTCGGACACTAAGGCCTTGGCAGGCTGGACTTGGAGGCATTATTAGCTTCTCTGAGTAAGTGGAGAGTCTCCTGTTCAAAGAGGCTGAGGCTGCTCCGAGATTCCATGTTGGTGGCAGAGGGGAGGCCAGAAACCTTTCTGACTTCTTGGAAGCGACTACCAACAGCCATCTTTTTCATGAGCAGACATTTTCTTGCATGAAACTTGGCCTTTATATTTTCTAAATTAAATTATTTAAAAAAACATGTCACTGAAATATTACAGATTCCATGCCCTCTTCCCCCATTTTCTGACTTCTTTTCTTTCACGGGCTTTCTTTGGGAACCGCTGCTTATAAACCCTTTGCTCTCTTTAAAAAAATAACAGTTTTCCAGTAAGGGTTCTTCATCCTGGGGATCCAGAAACCCACACTGTACTCTATTTAGACTTCTGTCATCGCCCCCTACCTCATCTCCTGCCAAAAACTGCTCAACCTCAGACTGCAAATTCCCAGCTGGAGGCAGGAGCTATTTCATCTGGGTATTTGAAGATAGCATCCTTTCTTGCCGTAATAGTTTATTGCTTTCTCTTTCTCACTGTGATCTTTTATGCATGACTTTCTCAGATTCACAGAAAGCTTTTCTGCTGATTCTAAAGCATATTTATTTGGCGTGTGTGTGTTTTCGGTGATAAAGTTCTTTTGACTGAGAACTCTTATGAGAAAGGCTTTCCCAAACCCTAATTGGGCACTGATGGTTAAATAAGCTCCCAATATACTTCAGCTCTAGTAGCAACAAAATGACAAGCCACATTGATGTAATCACTGCCTGAAGCTGAAGATCTGTCATGTAATATTTTCTTGCACTCTCCTATTCTCCAGAGTGCCTGGAGCAGCAGCCAGCACCTGCAGTCACTGGCAAGGTGTGCTTGGCAGTTCTACCAGCCAGACGCCAAGTTTTATCCCGTTCCAATAATAGCGTCTGGGTGGCAAGCTGGCTTCCTGCTGACATATAAATCTGCCACTGCCCTTAGTGTGTTCCTGGAAGCCTGGAATAGGGCTAGCTGCTAACCACCCACCTCCAGGGAAGGCAGTGGACTACCCTGGCCCTTCCTGAGGGTGTAGTAACTGTGGAAGAACTCTCTTTCAGGATTGGAGAGATTTTCTGAAAGCTGAATGCCTACCTCCTTTGGTGATTTCTGTGTCTACTCAGACCACCTTGATTCTTTCCTAGGCCCCATTTCATCATTTCAGGCACAGTATCCTGCAAATGCAAGCGGATGCGCCCATATTTCTGCCTTGTGATAAGAACAGCTGGAGGCAGAGATTCAACTGGCTTTGGGAGGGAAATGGTTCTACCTCATTTTTGGTACAGAATGTGCTGAAGTGTGTAAACCAGCTCGTGTGAAGGCCAAATCAGCATGAACAGTCTAAATTTTTCACTTCAATTACAGTAATTTCTCAGGCTTAATAGGTATACAAAAGTATTCCTATCTAGTTCCTTTGCAAGTAGGCACTTGTCCAGGGAAGAAGGTCCTCTTTAACTGGGTGGAAAATGAGGCTGTCTCATAAATTCCACTATGGTCATAATGTGGGGAGATTGCGCAGATGATAATACGAAGTCTAACTCTTTAGTACAGAAGTGTTAAGGCTTTGGAATCAAGTGGAATCTTGTTTCTATACTTAGTAGAAATAATATAGATAACAATGGAATAATATAATACAGATAATCATAATCTTTGAGAGCACTACCTTAACACAGCATCTGACATGAAGTTAATACTATTCAATAATTTAAAGATAGTTTTTCTGGCCCTTTTGCAAGTCGTCAGCATGGATGTGTGTCTAAACTCTTCAGTGTTAATGGCAGTTAGCATGGAAGGCAAATGCACCTTCCTTGCTTGAGTGGCTGCCCAGGCCTATCTTTCTATTGTGTAAGTGACATTTTTCAGCTTCAACCTCGATGACAGGTTTGTGTAACATGCCACAGCCTCCCTGTAATTGTGGTTAGAGGAAGAAAATATATGGGATAATGACATGACTTTCTCCCATCCTTTGCTCAATGCTGTGGTACACGAGGAAGCAGCCCATTCAGAAAGCACTTTCAGGATGGTGAGAGCACACGTGTTGGTTTGCCATAGAACACAGCGTTCTTGCATTCTGCTCCTGGTGGACTTGGTTAGGCCTTTCAGGCTGAGGTTCTTTATAGGAGATGGTAAGAATTCAGTGCTTGCAAGCCAGTGCAATTCACAGCCACTGAAGATTTTGCAGAAATGTTCATGTTTGTGATTCCTCTGAAGTTCATATTTTCCGTGCATCTGGAAATTCCAGTTACCAAAATTGATTTGTCGCTCTTTGCCTATAATTTCCATTCCTTTAGTGGTAGCTAGTCTGGGACTGCATTTAATTTAGGGCTCATACCTGCCTTCCAAATTTCTCCTTCAGCAGTCTTCATTTGCCTAACAAATTGAGGAGCTTCCTGGATTTCTGTTGAAATCTAAGAAGAGAGGTTGTCTGTGAATTCTCTATCATAGTCTGGTGGTGAGCTGGCCATCATTTCCTTGCCTTTCACCCACTTCATCAGTGATGATTTTAAGAGAGAGAAAAAAAAAAAAGCCCACACGAGGGCTTCTCAAACTTCAGTGCACAAACAAATTACTTGGAATCTATTAAATTGCTGATTCTGATCCAGCAGGTCTGGAGTTGGCGTGAGATTCTGCATTTCTAACAAGTTTCCAGGTGATTTCCAAGTTTAACTTCATCCCAAGTTATATATAAAGTTATATTTTTTAAATTTTTATTTATTGATATTAGAAAGGAGGAAGGGGAAAGAGAGAGAGAGAGAGAGAGAGAGAGAGAGAGAGAGAGAGAGAGAGAGAGATTGATTGATTTGTTGTTCCACTTATTTTTGCATTTAATGGTTGATTCTTGTATGTGACCTGACCCAGGTAATTGAACCCACAACCTTAGTGTACTTGGATGATGCTCTAACCTACTGAGCTACCCAGCCAGGGTTTACACAAAGTTCTATAGGGATTCAGTTCTCCAAACATTTACTGAGCCTTTCAGCAAATCTAGCCATTTTTTCTCTCTGAATCCTCAGGTGGAAGTTTCTGATCATTTTGTCTTTCAGCAGTACTAAACACTGTAGATTTATGCAGCCTTAACTTAGCTCCATTTCCCTCAGTTAGTTTATCTTATGTTGATATTCATCATCCACTTAGAATTTCAATCCTTGTATGTGTAGTGGTTGCTGTAACAAGCAGTACACACATGAATAGAAATGTACAGTCAGCTGCAGTGACCCTCTTGGGACTGTTTGGCTTTTGTTATCCTTATTCCCCGCTCACAGATTCTTTAAAACGACGACTAACCCGAGCTTTGGTAACTGAGCTCTTTACTACTCTCCCAGGTTTCTGTGCCCTAGATTAATGGAAACCATAGATTTATCCCAAAGACTCAAGGAAAGAGGATGAGTGGCCACAAATTCATACCTTGGAGGATCTTAAAAAATATATCTAGATGATATTCAGAATCCTACTACTACCACCTGCACTGTTCTTTCTCCCCAGGATTCCTGCTGGTGGCTTCCTTGCTTTTGCCCTGTGCTCTCTCTACATTTTAATCTCCAACCAATGGACAGAGATCCTTTTTAAAGAGTAAGTCGGGTCACGTCATTCTTCTGCTCCACTTGCTCTCCATCTAACTCAGACTAAATGTCCGAGTTCTTAAAACCCACAAAGCCCTATGAAATCCTCTCTCTCACACACATCTCTGAGCTCATCTCCTACGCCTACGATCGAGTCCCTGTACTCACGTGACTCTAGCAGTGGGGCTTCCTGCTGGTCCTGGATGCCGTGGTCATGAGTGGTCCCGCCCCCGGACCTTTGCACTTGCTATTTCCTGGCTGGAATGCTCTTTCCTTCCTCTTGCTTCAGGTCTTTGCTTCAAAGGTCATCCTTACAAAAAGGTCTTTCTTGGATACCTTTCCTTTTTCTTTTTTAATTTGTCATGTTTATTCTCAGTGGATTGCGCATCTCGGGGGACCTCCCAGAGCCTGGAACAAAGGGCTAGCGAGCACCACCATTTATTTTCTTTTTTTTTCTTTATTAACTAAGGTGTTACATATGTGTCCCTATTCCCCCATTTTTGGATTCCGTTAGGGCTTTCTCTTTCCTGAACTTCATGACCTGTCAGTCATCATCATCGTCCTCTTGGACAAAAATGACGTGCTCGTCAAGGAGAGCGGCGATGCCCTTGCTGACGAGCGTGCCGACGTAGAGGGAGGGGATCACGATGGAGAACACCCGGAGAAGGCCGAAGGGCGTTTTCACCGGTTTCGGCAGGATGGCGCCGCTGCGAGTGACGATGACTGACCTCGAAGGTGCCAGGCTCCGACCTGAGCCGCGTCCGGCGGAGATATCCCCATCTTTCTTCAAGCTCGGTCCCCTCCGGAGAGCCCCATAGTGGACAGACGCTAACATCAGCCAGCGAGCTGCTGCAGGCGCCATGCCGGCACCCGGACCCCAGCGCCTGGCCGGCAGCGCCCAGAAAGAAGCTGTCCCAGGTCTCGCGAGGCTTTTAGTAGGCGAGAGGCGCTGTCCCAGGTCTCGCGAGGCTTTCAGTAGGCGAGAGGCGCCGCGCACTGCACTGCCCGCGCAGCCCCCAAGTTCTGGACGCCTTTCAGTAAACTTCAATGCTCCTACCCTCAAATACGGCCTGTTCTATTTTGTTATTTTTTTCTATAATTCCGTATGATCATAGGACAAACTATATATTTTTCTTGTTTATTACCCCATGAGGACAGGGATTTTTGCTTGTTTTGTTCTCCGCTCTGTCCCCAGTGCGGACACATAGTAAGTAATCAATAAATGTTTATTAAAGGAATTGATGAATGGAAAAAATGAATAAACGAGGAGAAAGGGATGTGTTAAGGGCGTCCTGGATATCCAGGTGGGAGTATGAATTGGGAGGAAGAAGGAACACATTTAAATTCCAACATCTGTGTCCTCCGGCTCGTCTGGCTCAGAGGTGGCTCGACTTCTATCACCTGGCCCGCTGACAGCTGACACCGTAACAAAGCCGTGTGCTGGAATGAGTCAGGTTCTGGAATTCTGGAGAGCCTCCACATGTCAGGGTGACCTTGAGAGTGAGGATCAATGACTCCTTGTTGCATATTTCCCCCACATGATTAACTCCAGGCTAGAGACCCTCTCTGCTATTATTCCCCAGCTCTCAAGGAATATATATGAAAAATGGTGGGTTTCCAGAAACATCTCACTGGTGGAGCAGAGTTGACCTCTGTTTCCTGTCTTTCTGGAAGATGCTGTTGATGGCTTGAAGAAGGCAATTGACTGTGTAGGTTTACAATGTTCCTTTAAGAGTCCACTATATGTCAGAGAGTGAAGAAAGGATTAATTAGGCAAAGTAGAACTTGGAAGGTGATTTGACTGCAGTTAGTCATCCTCTGTAACCTCAGTGTTTTCATCGTGCTCAGGAAGCACGCTTCTCTGGGTCCCTTTGTCCTGTGATGGCTCACTCCTCATGCCGTTATTCCTAACCCCGAAGGAAACGGGCAGTTGGCTCAGGTCGGCAGTGTTGGACGGCTTCCTTCCTTTGGAAAGTTTCTCTTCTCTCAGAGCTGCCTCTAGGGGTGAGGATGATGAATCAGATTGCAAGCAAAAATCAGAAAGAGAGAGGTGGGGTAGAGTTCGGGAAGAATCACTTCCTAATTTAACTCTCCTTTACCCTGAAAGAAAGTCTTTTGTGGTTTTTTGGAAGTAATGACTGAATCTCCTCTGGAAATTTAGGCCCCACTGGGCAGCCGTTTCCTCTCTCGACCCAGCTTCCGCTAGATGGGCTCTGGGAATACCACCTTCTCCAGCTGGCCCACTAGCACAAGGAGTGGTGGTGCCTTCCTGCTTTTGCTCATCTTGGGGAAGTCTCACCATTCTTTGTTTGGATTCTCAGCTTTTCCATTATCTATGTAACCCATTCTCTGTTCCAATTTAATTTTGTTTCAAAGATACAGAATGGCTTTTATTTTCTTGACTGCACCCTCACTGGTCTGCTCAGCTCAAATAATTTTTTAGTTTTATAAAGATAGAACCACTGGTCACATCGTCTTTAAGATTTTTTTTTTTAATGTATAAAGCTGAATATGTTGACTTGGATCTGTGCAGATATATGTACCTGTTAAGCCATGTCTTTGTTTAATATTTTTTATATTATCCTGTGGGTTTCATGATCATGGCCATTGGGATATTGATTTTCTGTTGTATATTGAAAACTAGAGAATGTGTGCCTTTTTTTTTTTCAAACTTAGTTTCCTATTATATCATCAATTGGCTGCCACCAACTAGAGGTATGGTATTTGAAATTTTGTTTAACTTCTGTAGTCCTCAATTCATCTATAAAAGAAGAAAGTTGCATTTAAGCATCATTTCAAAACTTTAATTTAGCCTCAAAACTCTTTTTGTGTGTTTTTTGCCTAGTAAAATTGACTAAGTTTTTATTAGAAAAAGTGACAACAGAAAAGAATCTTACTAAAAGAAATAAAATTGGGCCTTCACTCATGAGTATGAGTTCCCTAAATTCATTACCTCACAGACATTGTAGAACCTGCCCAGTTCCCTGGCCACAACACTCCTCCTTAAGCTAAGATGACATCTCAGTCTCTGCCTCAAACTCTGGATCAAGTCCCTGGTGGGACCTTCAGGGGCTGTAGCCTAATACTACCATGACTTAACCTCAAGTCATTGCTGCTACAACTCTGCATTTGGTTTTGCTCCCAGTTTAGCTATGTTCCTGACACCAAGCTCCCCTTAACCTAGATGTTGAAACAAAATTCACCTTGTTTCGCTGTGCCTGGTTCCCAATCCTGATAACCACGGAGAGTCCCAGCCCCACTGGTAAAGGGATAGTTCCAGGGAATTTGGGGCTGAGCCTTGAAGGATTAATAGAAGCTCATCATTGGTGGAAATCCAAGCAATGGCATCAAGGCATGTTTGAAGAAAGTCAAGTTAGTGGGTGTGGCTGCAGCACCAAATAGATGAAGGTGAGAAGGTAGAAGATGAAGGCCTTGTATGCCAGGCCAAGGACTCTGGGCTGTATTGTTCAGCAATTAGAGCTATGGAAGAATTTGAGGTAGTAGATTATCATAATGGATTTGCATTTTGGGAAGATTCTTGTTAAGAGGTATAATTTGGAAGGAGCTGAGATAGCAGGTCAGAAGCCAGCTCTAATACGAGAGTTTAGGTAAGAAATGACAAATTCTTGAATTAAGATAATATCGGTGGAGATGGACTGGGGTGGGGAAGATTTTTGAAGTGTATATGAAGCAGAGTAGATAGAATTGGTGATCAGTTGAAAAGAGAACTAGTGAAAGGAGGGAGCTTCTGAGGATAACTCTCAGAAGTCTGGAATCTGCAGAGAGAAACTCCCAGACTTATGCTTTAGGAGTGGGTTAAAAATGAGGAAACCAGTCTCTAGGATGGAGAATGCAAGAGGAGGTGATGTTGGACGAGTCCTGTAAGCAGGGTCTGGGGGATGCCAAGTAGAGATGTTCCATAGACAGTCCACAGTCTGAAAATCACATCCAACTCAAGGAAGATTTTTTGGCTTGAAATTAATTTGGAAACCATAAATATATATATAGGATGACCATAAATTCTGAAAACATAGATAATAATATTTTATCATGTGTTTTAATATAGTATAAATAAATCATTTATCATGTATTCACCTATGTTTCCAGACTTTATAACCATCCTGCAGAAATTTGTTAGAGCCTGGGAGAATATAGCTCAGCTAGCTAGCTAGAATATATAAAGTAAGAAGAGAAAGGGAGTGAACATGGAGTTCTGGGAGCTGCAATATTTATGAGGCAAAGGAGACTGAGAAGACACAGGGAGGAGGTGAGATTTAAAGCACAGAGGAAGCCCAAGAGGAGAACAGTACTTGCATGGAGTGGAAGGAGAAGTGGTGAGGATGAGTAAGAATGTGCAGATGTCAGCCTGACTTGCCATCGAAAGTGATTTAAACCTTTTCCTCCAGTGGCCAAATGTGTTACTTTCTCTAGAAGTGGTTCTTAACTTTTATAGGGTAACAAGTTCTTGGAGAATCTGATGGAAGCCATGGACCCTCTTCTACACATGAATAACAGGAGTGGAATGCGGTATAAAGGGGTCACAGACCTTCTGAGGCCCAACACCCAAGAATCCCAGGTTAACTCCTAGTATTTTGTAAAACAACTTCTCAATATTCATAGGGAAGATCTTCGTGTCCCTTGCACTTTGGGGGAAATGCTGGCTTATTTTCTTCTGAGAGAGCAGAAGAAAAAGAATAAATAGTATGTAGCAGCATGATGTCATAATGCTTATCAAAGCCCAAATGACTTTTTTTTTCCCATTAGAGGGATTTTTTCTTTATTTTCCTGTTGTCCCCTTACTTAACAACGTTAAGTGTTTTGAAATTGGCTTTAACTTTATTTCCATAGTTTTTGTTGATTGCTGTTACCATAAATTCCTTCAGCTTTTAAGTTCCAGCAATAATTTTCAGAAGGTTTTTAAGGATCCTATTCCTTTCAGAGAACATTTTGAATCACATTTCTCACCCACAGATATAATCACATTTCTTTATATTGCTTCTTTTCATTTGACACCATGACCATGTCTTTTAAATATTCCTTAATTTTGACTTTCTTGACAACATGCCTTCCCCTTTCCCTTCTTCCTTTTTTTTTGCAGTTGTTTTTGCAATTGTTTCTCGGTCTCTTTGGCTGACTTATTTTCACAGCTGAGGACATCCTTGAAGGCTCTACTCTTAACTTCCTGATCTTGTTTATTTTTTACCTACTTCTTTTCATTCAGTTTATTCTAGCAAATATTTCTTGCATATGGACTATGCTTGAGGCACTTATTAATCCTCAAGTCTGCAAAAATCCTCTCTGTGAGGATTTATGCCTCCACATTCTGCCAGTTCTTGGGGTGTAGCGAAGTTGAGGTCAGAACCTTCTAGACCAGACTGAGATGTTCTGATAGAAAGCACACACATCAACATCCTTTTCAGCCCATTAAGGGTTTGATGGACTGAAGAGGGCCAACCTTAGAAAAAGTGAAAACTCGTCTACAGGTGAGACTGGTTCCATCACTTAGTTTGGCTTTTGGGTTTTCATTAAGTGTTTTTTTCCTGTGAGGGTATTTATCATAATAGACACATGTTTTTAATGTATCATTCAGGAGGGTGTGTGGTCTTATTTATTGTTGATTAAAAAGCCTATGTCAAATAAGAATCTTTTCAAAGTTGCAGTAATAATTGGAGCAATAAGGTGGCAAGGGGTAATGAAAGGATGCAGCTTTCTTTCAGGAACAAAAAAGAATCTGGTGACCACATGTACGCTCCTCCTCTTCCTTAATGAGTGTGATGAAAGATGTCAGGCTAAGAAACTATAGATTGGAGATATACCAACTGCACGCTGACGTGTCAGATTCCCACATTTGACTACAGTCAGGAATTTGCACCTTTGACATTGTACGCTAACCGGCAGTGTGCACACTTCATACCATGTGGCTGCCTGGCTATAGTGCCACTGTTAGTGCAGATGTCAGCTCTCCCCGTAGCCCTCCATCCCCCATTTTGGATGGGAGGGATAATTTCTTACCTTTCCCATTTTAAACTCTTGGACTATAAACCATAAATTACTCAGGGTATTGCTCATGAATTATAGCCAGTTAGGACTTTCTATTTCAGCTGGTTGACTTGGAAAACTTAGATAATTGAGAATGAGAGAGTATCCTGATGACAAACTGTTTTTACTGTACACAGTGCTATTTTCTTCTTTTTGCAAAAATCTTGTTGGGTATACAGGGTGAGGCAAAAGTAGGTTTGCAGTTGTTCCTATGGAAAATAACGCAATAATCCTATATAATAAAAGGGTAACATGCAAATTGACCCTAACAGGGGAATGACCGGTCACTATGATGCACACTGACCACCAGGGAGCAGACGCTTAATGCAGGAGCTGCCCCCTGGTGGTCAGTGTGCTCCCACAAGGTGAGCTCTGCTCAGCCACAAGCTGCCTCTTTGGTAGCACTAAGGATGTCCAACCTTTGGCTTAGGCTTGCTCCCCACTGCCAGAGGGCTCCCGGGCTGCCATAGGGATGTCTGACTGCTAGTGTAGGCCCAACCCCCTGGGGAGTGGGCCTAACCCGGCAGGTGGACACCCCCCAAGAGGTCCTGGACTGCGAGAGGGCACAGGTCAGGCTGAGGGACCCCCCCCTGAGTGCACGAATTTTTGTGCACTGGGCCTCTAGTTAATAAATAATACAAGAATAAACTTTGTGTTTTGCATCATCATAACTGTAAACTACTTTTGCCTTACCCTATATTGACCAGCAAAAAAAAAAAAAATACTCTTGGTTATTGAACAGTTTTGACCTCATGTCTTTGTGTCTTTTGAGAATTGTCTCACGGGTCCATCTTAGCATATTAAACATCTTCTTCTCTGTCCTATTTTGTGCTTTATGGGCCAATTCCCATTGGCTTCAATAGTTTCTTTGCCTCTAATAGGGCTGCCTGTGGATTAATAGTCATAAACATGGTGATGTGGTAAAAACAACTATCTTCTATTTTGAATTTGGTTAATTTCAATTGCACTTGAGAAATGTGCTCTGAGAGCTAATTTAAGGAAAAAAGAGAAAAGAATGTGATGGTTTATCTATTCTTTCACTCACTGAGAAAATAAAATATGTGAACAAAAAAAAGTAATTCAAGAAAAATATAAACCATGTTCTATGTAGTATAGGAAATGAGTGCACCGAGAACAGCAAGAAAGGTTGTAAGCAGTAAATGTGGATTCTTCCTGGGAGCCATACAGGAAGGGTTTATAGTAAACTGCCACTGCCCCATTGAGGAAAGGGTTAGGAGAAGCTTGTTCTCCTCTTTAGAATAGAATGTTTGGCCTTTGGCCAGTTGCTTATTTAAAGAGACTACTAAGCTATAATACCTTTGGTTAATCATTCAACCAGTTGCCTAGAGCACACTTTTAACTAAGTTATAACATTTATTTTATAAACTTTAAAAATTCACCTAAGGAACATGCTTTTATTAGAGACTAGAGGCCCAGTGCACGAATCTGTGCATAGGTGGGGTTCCTTGGCCTGGCCAGTGATTGGGGCTGATCAGGATCGTCTCGCCAAGTCCCGATTGGGGTGATCAGGGCTGGTTGGCTCGGGGTGGGGTGGAGGGGCTGTGGGAGGTTGGTCACTTGCAGGAGGTTGGCTGTGGGAGCACACTGACCACCAGGGATCAGCTCTTGCATTGAGCATCTGCTCACTGGTGGTCAGTGCATCATCATAGCGACTGGTCAACCGGTCATTCGGTCAACTGGTTATAAAGGTCACTTAGGCTTTTATATATATAGACTAGAGGCCTAGTGCACAAACATTTGTGCACTCGGGGGGGGGGGGTCCCTCAGCCCTGCCTGTGCCCTCTCGCAGTCTGGGACCCCTCAGGGGATGTCCACCTACTGGCATGCTTGGCCAGCCTGGATGAGGGATTGATGGCCATTTCAGGCTGCTCACAGCCCCTTCAGGATTCAGGTTCCTACTGGGGTGCCTGGCCAGCCTGGGTGAGGGGCAGAGAGCCATTTTAGGCTGCCCATAGCCCCTTCAGGGTTCTGGTACCTACTGGGGTGCCTGGCCAGCCTGGGTGAGGGGCTGATGGCCGTTTCAGGCTGCCTACAGCCCCTTTAGGGTTCGGGTCCCTACTGGGGTACCTGGCCAGCCAGGGTGAGGGGAAGAGGGCCATTTAAGGCTGCCCATAGCCCCTTCAAGGTTCAGGTCTCTACTGGGGTGCCTGGCTGGAAGCAAGTATCTGGGATTTATTCAACTTATTAATTGAAACTTTGTTGTCTTGGTTCCCCCACTCAAAGCCTGGGTTGCCCCTGGCAACCCAATGTCCCAACCCGGCAGGTGTCTGGGGTTTATCTTCTATAATTGAAACTTTGTAGCCTTGAGTAGAGTCAGGGTCCACAGGGCCCTGGCTTCCTCCACTGCCTGGGGCAACTCCAGCTCTATGGCCTGCATATTTGCTCCTGATTGGTTGGTGGGCATGGCTTGTAGATGTAATGGAGTGAGGGTCATTTTGCATATTACTCTTTTATTAGAGTAGATGTTTATTAGAGCTGTTTTAAAGATTAGTTATCTGACTCATGGGAAAATAAATATGAATATTCTCAGTGGAACTTAAAGGCTGTGTTCTAAGGCTTTAGATGTTGCCTTTTTAATAATCATGCTCCATTGCACTATCATAAGCAGAAAACATCATGATTCTTCTCTTATATGTATGAAGATGAAGGATGAGGGTCATGTTGCTGGATGGAGTTCAGACTCCCATGTTAGACAGATTGTGGTATGAATTCAGGTGTTGTCCAGGTTGGCATGTTTAAACTCTCAGGCTCAGTTTTTCCATCTGTAAAATGAAGTTAACATACTACTTTGCAGAGTTTAAGAAAATTAAAGGATGTTAGTGTTTGGAAAATGGTCTAAGAACTGTAGCTACTCTAAAACAACAGCAATGATAATAACAACAACAAAATGGCTAACTGCCAGAGTGCTCACTGTATTCTAGGTACTGCTCTATGAGATTTACTTGTGTTATCTCATTTAATCCTGCAACAGCTTTGTGGGACATCCATTGGCTCCACTTTACAGATTAGGCACAAAGAGTTTAAAGTAACTTGCCACGTAGTTATTTGCCCCATAGTGAAGCATAATTTCAAAAACACTAGATTATACTAATACCCAAGGTCTGTATTGAAAACAGTTTACTGAAACATTTTAGAAATGATGTCTATTAAAAAGGCTCAGAAACTCAAGAAAATTCTCAGTTCTTTCCCTTTGCTCAGTCCATCAATTTTCAGTGCATACCCTTTGAGAAGACATAAGCAATATTTTAACATTTGGGGACACGTTTCAACCTCAACTGCTATGTCCTTTGGTGAACTATCTTTTTCTAGGAAGTACACCATTTATCTTTGTAAAACCTAACAATATCTGAAGCTAATTGTTATCAAAGAATTTGTTTAGAATTTTGAGGAGAGGCAAATAGGGTGACTATTGACATTACAGTTTTAAAATAATTTTTAAAATGTTATGCAAATGACATTTAAACCAGGAGCCACAACTCTTACCTGCTTCTTTTGTTACTAAAAAAAACAAAACAAAACAAAAACCCCAAAACACAAAAACACAAAACCTGGCTTAGAAGTGAAGGCATAGACCATTAAGTAGTTGCAATTTTTGTTTATATTTTATTTTCTGTTAAAATAGAATTAAAAAGATATTTACAGAGTCAGGCCACTATGCATTCAGCAAGGAGCTACTTTGATTAGGTAATGATCATGGTTTTATAGTCTAGATCATTTAAACTTTTCTATCATAAAATTTAGATAGGTTAATAAAACTTTCACAGTCTTACAGTGATTATGTCTATAAATATGATTAAGATTACAATAAGGATAATGAAAGTTCAAAGGAGGGATTGTCTAAAAAATATACTGAGAAGTTAGGTATGCTGTCATAAAATTCATTAGTAGGTATAGTGAGTTTTTATTATTATTGATAATGTGCACATTTTTAAGACATAAACAACTTTTAAATCTCACTGGAAGTGAAGAAAACAAAAGATTTGATCTAGTTTTCTCTTTTGAACATTCTGGGAAATATAATCACTGGAAACTAATATTGTTAACTGTAATATTAACTGTATAATGTTAATAAACTAAGTTAACAAAATAATTTTTGATATGTAGTGTGCTAATGTTGGTTTGCAATATTTGTTCCTTCATTTTTTAATTTTGATCAGTCAGAAGCTTAATGATGTTGTGAGTTGTTTTATTTGTAAATTTGGGGGGAGATTTTAAAGGCTCTTGATACATTGTCTCCTGGGACTTGGAAGTCTAGGTTGAGATAAGTCATCTGTCTTGTTAATTACAAAGTGTACTGCGATTGGAAGAGGTGTTGGCAGAGACCAGCTCCTCCAAGAAGGATCTATCATATCAATTGTTTTATTGACATTTCAACTTGTGGTTTTATTGCAGGGGAAAGTTCAGGCCATGTGATCTTGACTTTGAGGGAAACACCCTCAATTCAATAACAGCTTGTGGCAATCTAACATCAATGCTCTTGCCACTCCTAAATTCTTTGAGGGGAAAAATGACAGTCATATACCAGATGACTCCCTGAACTTAAATAGATTGTAATAGGTGAATTATGTATATCTACATGCAGGTATTACCTAACAGTCTCTAGCTAGTTAGATTTTATGTTTCAAATTATTCAAAGCCTTTTATTTTCTTTTAAATCCAGATTTAGTGAGGTATAATTACATAGAGTGAAATATATCCTTTCTATGTACACAATTTAATGAGGTTTGACAAATGAATGCAGTTGTGTGACCAGCTCCACAATGAAGATGCAGAACATTTCCACCAGCCCTAGGAGTTCCCTCAAATCCCCTTGCAGTCAAGCTCCTCCTCCTCCTCCTCCCAGCCTCTGGCAACTACTGATTTGATCTCTCTTCCTATAGGTTTTCATCTCCAAAATAAATCTTACATAAGTAAAATCATGCAGTGTGGAAGGCTGTTTAGTTTCATCAAGGAAAACTACTAGAAATCCCTGCTGCTTCTTTTGCCTGTGTTATGTTCATATTCATTGCTTGACTGCTTCTGTTTTGGGTGACATGAGAGCATAAGAAAGGCAATAAAGAGGAGATTTAAAAAAAGGATTGTTTGCATCAGAGTTGAGTCGAGTGATACAATCTAGGAAGGGAGTGGATGGTACAAATTAATTCTATCTGCTTCACCTGTGTAAAAAAGTATATGCCCATTTTTTTTTACAATGTCCACCCAATAGTATTAGCTTCTTCTCTATTGTAATGACATATTTTATTTCTTCTCTATTTATATAAAAGAGGTTCTGAGTTATTTGAGGACTCCAAAACATTTGGACCTCTCTAGTTGGACTAATTTCTTTCCTCTGTAATAAAGGGCATTTATAATCTATGAATCTTGTCCAAGGGAGATAGTGAGGGACAACAGAAGAACTGAGCTATTAGCTGCATAACCTTGAGCATGTCTCTTACTCTCTATGAGCCTTAATTTTCTCATCTGGAAAATATGGATTAGTAGTAATAATATCTTCCCCATCATACTGTTATAAGCTCTTTATGAGATAATGCAAAAAAGGACTCGGAATAGAAAGCACAGAGAAAATACTATTATTTGTCCTTTTCTTTTCTTCCATTAATGCAGGGGGAAATAGAACACTTTAAAGTAATGTGTGACTCGTATTGGTATATCATAACAGCAATAAGATGACACAGTATTTATTCAGGTAAAAGCATTCAGGGTGTGAAAAATCAGAAGATATGGTACCTATTGTTATGGTGCATCAACTTTAACAGAAAAGAGAAAAAACCCTCTTAAAATAATCAAAGAATGTGATAATTTAGTATAGAATATGTTGCATAAGACTGAGAAAATGGAGCTAAAAATAGGCATCAGAAATTTGTCTATAACAAAATATTGTTGGATATTAAACCTGATTCTTGGAGGAGGACTGGCCCAGATTGGCAGGCAGTCAGGTCATGGAGAAGGGATGGCATGAGTGGGGCAAGGAGGTGGGAAGAGTTAAGGACAATAGAGAAACACTGTGGAGAGCCAGGGACTCAATAGAAAAGAAATTGAGAACCAAATTGGGAAGGTGAGAAAGGGAGGAGGTAGGGCAGTTAGCAAATTATGGTTGATCTGAATTGCAATTTGGAGCTACTTTAAATTCTGGAATGCGTAGAGACATGGTGAGAACTGTGTAAGAAGATGGTGCTTCCATCATCATGCAGAGTGGTTCAGGATATGGATGCCAGTGTAGCCAAGAGAAGATGTGCAGCACATCTGGAGCCACCCCAGCTTCCCTCTCCCACTGCAGACATCAACAATCAATCAGGATTCCGATTCCAGATGCAGCCTCAGACCCTTGTCCACACAGCATTTTGGAACTTACAATTTGTTGATCAGAACGGGCAAATCAGATGAAATCTATTGCCACTTCAGACACTTGTACTAATGTACATGGCAGTTGTTAATGAGGCATCATTGGCTGAGTATGTTTTGCAGGTCTTGGAGTCGCTGACTATTCGAATTAATTCAGTAGCAAGATCCCCATCAGGACCTTGGCAGAGTCTATCACCAGAAATGCTCTTGAAGGGCATTATTTGAAGTATGATATGACATTGCTGCCTCTAAATATTTTACAAGCTTTGTAAACTGAGAGGATAAATTTACTAAATCCTGTAACTTTTGTTTCTCATTATTTATGTTTTTTTTTCACAGTCATTAAACATTCATTTGTTAAAGGCTTAACACATTCCATTACTCTGCAGAATTTATATTTGCACCCAAACTATGTTTCAGAGCAATTCAGGATTAAATTAATGTGACAGGTCTTATTTATCAATATGGCAGTCCAACTGCTGGAGGACAAAAATTAATTACGCCTAACCGTGCACGCACGTATGCATACACATCTTACATAAACTTGTAGGCTCTGTCCTGATATTTCTTTCAAACTAGAGGGTTTCAGATTTAAAAAAAAAACCTCTAAATGCCTCAACATATGGTTTAAATCATCAAAGAGAAAAAAACACTTGTAAAAGCACATAGAGGGCACCCAAAAACATGTACATCTTACCAGTTACCTCCTTTTGTAGTCAACGTAAACCATAAAAGGCAGTTATTTTGAGTCAAATTTCTATATGTATATATATATTTTTTTCAAAGTATCTTGCTAGCTTGAGTTATGGGGGGTGCCCCAAGTAAGGACCACATGGGAAAAGTATTCTGCTTACACTGTGCACTTATTATTAGAATATTTTCTGACAAAAGGTCAAAACTATTTTGAATGCTTGTGTTGCTATGGATTTTGTTTGTCACAAGACTTGGTAAAAAGAAATAAGAGGTCCCATCATTTCAGATGCTTACGTGTTCCTATGACATTCCCGTGGCCTGGAGTCACAGAAAATATTAAGAATTAAATCCAAAGTTCAGTAGGTGGTGGCAAAGTTGTTAGGACTTTTAGCATTTTTGTAATGGAAATATGAAACCACCCAATTTTAGGCCTGGAGAGGCCTGAGAATTGATCATTTAATCTCCTCATTTTACAGATGTGCACACCAAGCCACAGAGAGAGTCACTCATTTAGTTAGATTAGAGATGTTACTAACGTCCGTGTCTGTGGACTTATAGTTCCATGTCTTTAGGTATTTACTTGTTTTTAGTGCCTTTTTCCTTAAACTTATTTTTGGTGTTTTCTGAAAAAGCTTCACCTTTGAAAATTCTATAGTCACTGGGAAATTGCACCTGTGTTGATGGTCCTCCCTGGACTGGTAAGCAGAGCTAAGAGGTGGTGAAATAATAGGTATCCAGGACTTCTGTGGTGAACTGACAAATGGTGGCAGGCAATGGGGGGTGGGGCAGTCCCTTTACTGAGGTCAGAGGCAGGGAGGTGGCAGACTCAGGTGACTTCTTTTCCTGAACATGTCATTGCTCATTTGGAGTTCAGTCATGGCATGACCAATCTGTTCTATTACCTGACATTGTTGATAAATGTTGTGATTTCCTTTTTATTTATTTTAAAAAACATTTTAAAATTAATTTCAAGAGAGGAAGGGAGAGGGGGAGAGAGATAGAAACATCAATGATGAGAGAGAAGCATTGATCGGCTGCCTCCTGCACATCCCCTACTGGGGATCGAGTCTGCAACCTGGGCATATGCCCTTGACCAGATTCGAACCCAGGAGCCTTCAGTCTGCAGGCTGACACTCTGTCCACTGAGCCAAACTGGCTAGGGTGTGATTTTTTTAAAAAAATGTGTATTGTCCTGTTTATAAAACACAGCAGGGATAGGCACTGCAGAGCCAAGAAGATTGGTGAAGGGACCTGGTAAGACTCCCCATGATATTCCCAGAGCAGTTGTGGACTCAGAGTCTGGTAGGCTGGGGTAGAGCAGATCCAAGGAGTTATTATTTTGACTAGGGGCCTGGTGCATGAAATTCATGCATGGGGGAAGGGTGGGGGCCTCTCAGCCCAGCCTGCCCCCTCTCACAGTCTGGAACCCCTCAGTGGATGTCCTATGATGGCCCCAGTCTGCCAGGCGCCTTTTGTGTGTGTGTGTGTGTGTGTGTGTGTGTGTGTGTGTGTGGCCACTGGGGACCTGCCCCCAGCCGCATCTGAGGCTTGGAGCAGTCTTCCTGTGTGTGTCTACCTGCTGGGGGCCTGCCCCAGGCACAC
>PVJC01001003.1:83749-104095 GCA_004026665.1 Murina feae
CCCTCTATGTTGATCTCTCAGACTCTTGCCCTCCCCTGCATGTTGTTCTCTTTTTTGAGCTGTGGCCAGGGCTGGGTGCTGCCTGCCTCCCAAGCTTGCCTACTGCCCATCTTCCTCCAGCCACCAGAAAGCAGGGAAAACCCCACCTCGTGGTCAGGCCAGCCTTTTCCTGCTCCCTGATCCCCAGAAGGGACCTGGGTAGCCGCCAAGCAGGCCCACAGCCCCCAAGAGCTTGCTTTCCCGCTCTCCACTGCCCCCCAAATGGCCTGGGCAGCCGCCAAGCAGGCCGACCCCTTGATGCCTCTTTCCCACTCACCAGTCCCCTGCTGCCTTGCTTTCCTGCTCCCCGATGCCCCACAAGGGGCCTGGGAAGCCCACCAAGCAGGCCGCCGACCCCCCCCCCACCTCTTACCGGCTCCCTGGTGCCCCGCAAAAGGCCTGGGCAGCCGCCAAGCAGGCTGCCAACCCTGCCGCCTCTTTCCCACTCACGGGTCCTGGGTCCTGTGCTGTTCCGCCCTGCAGCCGCTCTGTGCACTCGGGAGGTCCCTCAGCCCGGCCTGTGTCCTCTCACAGTCTGGGACCCCTCGGGGGATGTCCACCTGCTGGCATGCCTGGCCAGGCTGGCTGAGGGGCTGATGGCTGTCTCCAGGCTGGCCAAGCCCCCCAGGAACGTCCCTCACCCCATTGGGTTGTGGCCAGTGTGGGTGACGGGCTGATTGGCACTTTCAGGCTTTAAGGCTGCCCACAGCTCCCATTGACCCAATGTCCCAGCAAGGCTGGCTGGACGCAGGTTTCTGGGGTTTGTTTATCTTCTATCATTGATACACTGTTCCTTTAAGGCGAGGCCGCCTAGTACTCGTACTAAGGAAGCCTCCTCTCTGTTTCACCTCGCAGTGTCTATAATGACACAATGTTACTCTTAGGCCTGCTCTTTTCTTCAGCTCCCGAGGATTCTATGACTGTTATTATGTTGCAAACGTGCGTTTAGCTAGAGCCAGTTTAAGTGGAGCGGGCGCAGTTTCACTTTCACTCCTGCCGCAATGGAAGCTGCCGCTTACTCAGGTCCGTGAGTGGCGGCCTCCATGTTGGCTGGGCTAATTTGCATACAGCTGCTCTGATTGGCTGGTGGGCGTGGCTTACCCCGTCTCAGAGAAACGGTTAATTTCAATATTATGCTTTTATTAGTTATGATGTTAATGTGATGGTCTCCCCTACCTATATCCTTGTTCATCACCTTTGAAATCTTTCCAACTGGTGTCACTCCTTAGTTGTCCTAGTACTACTTGCTCCTGGTATCAGCTTGACACCAGTTTGAATCAGGATTAGGGGAAATGGTTCTTTTTTGCCACATCACTGGAAGATGGGTTGCTTGAAGATGCTGGGTTAGTCCTGCGCATCCAGCTGGACTATGCCTGCTGTGCTCCTTCTTTGCCTTTCTGAAGCAAATGACCAACGGGGTTAGTAGTTTCAGAGCTATTCTTCTCTCCTCTCTTCACCTTTCTTTTCATGAGATGTGTACTAACTCTATCTGTTGCAACATCTGAAAAAAATGACAGCCATCCCTTCATTATTTTTCTTCTCTGGAGAGAAGTGTTTCTTAGGTTTCCAGTCCAGTCTTCAGACCCCCTTCCCTCTCAACAACCCCACCTCCCCACAATTCTCTCCCTCTCTCTCTCTCTCTCTCTCTCTCTCTCTCTCTCTCTCTCTCTCTCTCTCTCGCATATGAGGAATCTCTAGTTCTCTCTGCATATAACTATTGGCTAGAGAATGGCTGTGGAGTCTTCTGTTTAATTGTTTGTGACCACCCTGACTAGAAAATACCTCCAGCACTCTCTATACCCATTTTTGCTTTACCTTTTCTTCTTGGTGCTTATGCCAAACTGACTGTGAAATATATATATATTTCTTAACTCTCACCATGACTAGAATTTAAAGCCCAAGAGAACAAAGACTTATATGCTTTTGTTTGCTGCTAGAAGCATATCTGGCATTTAATAGATTTTGTATATGTATTTTTTTTATCCTCACTCAAGGGTATGTTTATTGATTTTTAGAGAGAGAGGAAGGAAGAGACACACAGAGAAAAACAAAAGAAATGTCAGTCAGTTGCCTCCTGTACACTTCTCAACCAGGGATAGAACCAGGAATCTAGATATATACCCTGACTGGGAATCAAACCTGCAACCTTTTGTTTTATAGGATGATGCTTCAACCAACTGAGCCACTAGGCCAGGGCTATAGTAGGTTTTTAAGTAAGTTTGAAAGAAGAAGGATGAAGGAACATGTCCTGAGAAGTAATCAGCACCTGCTAGAGAGTTTGAAATTTGACTTAAATGAATATTTAATTCACTATAGGCTGAATGAGACCAAAAGAAGCTGAGATAGCTTTAACTGACAAATTCAGGTGGTTGTTGTTGTTTTTTCTTTTGACATTATTAGACATGTGAATTGAAGGGTGAGATGAACTCCACTGGAGATAATAAAGATAATGCCCTTTTAAAAGTATATCTACCCATAGGGTAAACTTAAGCTATCTCTCCTCCTTCCCTACTATCATCAGCTCCAAGTGATGTTTTAGAAAAGGATTTAATGAATAGAGAATAGGATCAAAAGTCTAGACCTGTAGATTGCATGGGAGACAGCATTTCATAAAGTCTAAGAAATGTGATTATCACTCATCCCCTAAGTAGGGCCAGGGGTGCTTTCTGCCTTTGGGCGTCTTGAGTATCTGGCATCTTCTGTGCTCCAGCACTCCTGGCTTGGGAGACCTCCCTTTTTGCCCTCCTGCAGTGCACTCTCCACAGACTTGAATCTCTGTGGTGAGGGCCTTCACCTCTTTAGAAAACATGCCATTGACTAGGGACACAAAGCAAGTACTGTCTTAGGAAGACACTTCCACTCTCTTTGGTTCTTTCCATATTGTAGTGACAAACTTTATTATCCTAACACTTGAACCCCAAATTCCTCTTGATTGCTTTGTGTAGGAAAACATTTGATAAATCCTCTGGGGGTAAATACTGACATGTGCAGGTTTGCTGTAGACAAGGCCCTGAAAGGGATAGATGGCTGGCCTGTACTTGAACTAAATGGGGCCATGGCTGAAATGGGGTGAGGGGTAGGGACCAGGGGAGCAACTTGGGGGATTGACAAAGGACTTTAAAGAGCAATTATGTGCACTTTATTTTTACAAACTGCCACATTCACAAAGCCTTTTGTGAGTGTTTTTGCTTTCGCTTGTTTGTTTGGTGTGGAAATCATGAAACGTGGCTGAATAGCCTATCTTGATTGGAAGATGAGAAGATGATTCAACACGGGAAGGAAATCTTGAGAACATAAAGAACCCAAGGATTCACAGCAATTTGGGTAGCACTGGACTTTCCACAAATGATGGCATGGGGGTTTCAAGACAATCTTAATTAGATTTCAGACCAACATCTGGGTTACATTAATTGAAAGTGTTGGCCAAACCTAATACCTCTCCCTCCTCTCTCTTTGCCAATCTCAGCGAGCTCTTGTTTCAGAGGCATTTTAAGTTTTTATTCCTTAGGTGGAGCTGTTTTCTATTCTCTTCAGAAAACATGGAGGGAAGGAGGAGGGCCCACATTCTCTACTTGGGTTTCTCATTTCCAGGGTGGAACCACTGACCGGTTCAAAGGAGGGTACATGAGAAACAGAAACTTCTCAACACAGGTTCACATTAAACTCACGTTTTATCGATTTGGCAGTGGGGATATTATGTGCACAAATATTGAAAGAATTCTCTAATTGAGGGGCCGAGAGATGTAATTTTAAATCTGGCTGTCCTTTCCTCATTAAATATATATGTCTGCTGTATACCCTCACCAGATTGCTGCAGATTTGACGTTCTCTGAAAAAAATAAATAAAAATAAAAGGCAGTTGTTTTTGTGACTCTTTCAAGCCTCTGAAGCGAGTATGCCCCAGTCCACAAACCTTTCCCTATGTTGCACTGCATCTGGTGATCTTTAGTGATCCCGTGCTATAGTAAGGACTTTTAAAATGTAAATGGCCCTGGGTTAGAGCACTGCCTCAAAGATGGCTGTGTCCAATAACTCAAATTACATTGACTTTAAGTTGATCTGTTACATATTTAGGGTTAACATAAGAAATAGACATTAAAAATCCCATCAAAATATTCTCTCCCTCCCATTGGCTTATGCATGTATCTTCCTATTTCGTCACTATCTGCCTACAATTTGTCTATTGTGTATGAATAGGACACACACACTCTCTTCTGCTTGGTGGAGTTACTTAGGAATTGCTCAAAGATCTGTGAATTAGTTGGCCCAGCTAGTTTAAAGTCTGATATAAATACCCCCCCCCCCCAATAAAATGCAATAAATCCTTATGCTGATTCACTAGAGTGCTAGTGAAACTGGTCCACCCAGGAGCTATGCAATTATAGTAAACTAGAGGCCCAGTGCACAAAAATTTGTGCTCCCCGGGGGGGGGGGGGCAGAGGGGAGGAGGACACGTTCCTCAGCCCGGCCTGTGCCCTCTCACAGTCTGTGAATACTTGGAGGATGTCCACCTGCTGGCTTAGGCCTGCTCCCTGGGTGATCGGGCCTAAGCTGGCAGTCAGACATCCCTCTAGCAGCCCAGGAGCCCTTGGAGAATGTCCACTTGCCAGTGGAGAACAGGCCTAAGCTGCAGTCGGACATCCTTAGCGCTGCTGAGGAGGCAGGAGAGGCTCCCACCACCACCGCTGTACTGGCAGCCATCAGCCTGGCTTGTGCTGAGCAGAGCTCCCCCTGTGGGAGTGCACTGACCACCAGGGGCAGCTCCTGTATTGAGCGTCTGCCCCTGGTGGTCAGTGTGTGTCATAGTGACCAGTCATTCCCAGTCATTCTGCTGTTAGGGTCAATTTGCATATTACTCTTTTATTATATAGGATAGAGGCCTGGTTCATGGGTGGGGGCTGGCTGGTTTGCCCTGAAAGGTGTCCTGGATCAGGGTGGGGGTCCTGCTGGGCCTGGCCAGCCCAGGTGAGTGGCTGAGGGCCGTTTGCAGGCTGGGCATAGCCCCTTCAGGGTGGGGGACTCCCCTCTGGGGTGCCTGGCCAGCCTGGGTGAGGGGCTGGTGGCTGTTTTTAGGCTGGCCACAGTCCCTTCAGGGTGGGGGTCCCTGATAGGGTGCCTGGCCAGATTGGGTGAGGGGCTAAGGGCCATTTTCAGGCTGGCCAAGCCCCCCAGCAGGGGCCCTTACCCCATGAGGGGTGGAACCATCCTGAGTGAGTGGTTGCTGGCTGTTTGCAGGCTGACCACAGCCCCCAGCCACCCAAGTGCACAGTGAGGCTGGCTGGAAGCAAGTATCTGGGGTTTATTTATCTTTTATAATTGAAACTTTGTTGCCTTGATCAGAGGCCACAGCCTGCCTAGGCAGGCAGCTTCCTCCATCACCGGGGCAAGGAAGCCTCCTGTTTGCTCTAGTTCTGTGATTGCCGGTGGCCATCTTAGTTGGGTTAATTTGCATACAGTCACTCTGATTGGCTGGTGGGCGTGGCTTGAGATATAGCGGAGTGACACAATTAGCATGTTACTCTTTTATTAGATTAGATAACAAAGGAAGGAGAAGAGGAGACACACAGAGCCCTTGACTAGTCAAATGACCCTTTGTGCTCTAGGCTTCATAAATGAGTTTCTCGTGGTGGATAAAGAAAATTTGACACTTAAATAACCAAAGCAGATAGCACATGCAAAATCATTCATCCAGATAGTTTGAAATTTGAGGTTTAGGGCCTGTTTGCTGTGGTTTTGATTTCTAAGAGATAAAAGTTTAAAATGTTCAGATTTTCATGTGGCTTATATCCCAGGAGAAGGCAGCACCAAATGAAGCTTCCACTACAATACTTTCCTTTTAATTTTTAATTGTAGTAGATGTACACACAAGTGTTTAAAGTGTGTATGTACAACTTAAAATAAACAGTAGTGTACCCAACACCTAGATAAAGCCATAGAATATTACTATGAACATAGTAGCTCAGTAAGTTCCCCTTACCAAAAACATCTCCCACTTTCTCCACTGAGAGGCAACCACTATCCTCTACTTTGTGTTAATTATTCTCTTGCTTTTCTGGATTGTTTTATCACCTATTTATGCATCCCTAAATGCTAACATCACTCAATTTTGTCTATTTATAAGATTTAAGTAAGTTGAAAAAATATTCTTCTGAGACTTATTTATTTTAAAATGGGTTTAAAATTCATCAATGTTGCCCTAACCGGTTTGGCTCAATGGATAGAGCATCGGCCTGCTGACTGAGGGGTCCCAGGTTTGATTCTGGTCAATGGCATGTACCTTTGTTGTGGGCACATCCCCAGTAGGTGGTGTGCAGGAGGCAGCTGATCAGTGTTTCTCTCTCATCGTTGTTTCTAACTCTCTATCCCTCACCCTTCTTTTCTGTAAAAAATCAATAAAATATGTTAAAAAAATTCATCATTGTTGATTGAGGTAGCTGTGGTTTTTTCATTTTTTTACTACTGTATAGTAATCTATTATTTGAATATACAACAGTATATTTATTTATTCTATTGTTGGTGGACATTTTGCCATTTGAGAGAATGATGCTGTGAACATTCTCAGAATTTGCCAGTATTTTCAGAATTAACCATTTTGAATCAAATTTCCCAGTTAAATGGGGGGAGGGGGGCTTACAATATGTCTATTTATATATTCTTTTATTTTTAAAAAGTATTTTTTTCTTCTTTAGTGGTTTCAATTATACGTATGATGGATCTTATTTGCCAGTCTTCTCTTTTGACCACTTTCTCTTTTATTGTTTTTGCGTCTCTATCTCATTTTTATCCTTTTCTTTGTTTGCCTTCTTCTTCTTTATTCATTTGAAAATATTTTTCTTGAGAAACTTGTAATTTATTTTCCACTTCTGAGGGTTTTTTTCCCCCTTACTTTTTTTTCTAGTATTCAATGAACTCTTGCTCAATTTCTTTACTTTTTGTACAGTTTTATTCATAGTTTTTAAATTTTGAAGGCTAGTTTTTAGAAAAATTACAAATAAATGAGAACATTTAGTTGTATTTAGAGTATTGTGTTATAATTTTCTTTTGCTTTGTAGTTTATCAGGTGAGGATCTTTATCAGGTGATATGTTTTCTTATTATACTTTAGGCTTTGAATAGATTTGTTCTGATTTCTCCAATTTGTGGGTATTTCATAGAGATTTCCTAATTCCAGGCCATCTTCTGTCAATATAGTGAAGTGTAATTTTTATTTATTTATAATTAAAAATTTTCAATTATACTTGGCATACAATATGATATTGATCAAATGTACAACATAGTGATTAAACATTTATATAACTCCATAAAGTGATCATCCCAATAAGTCTAGTATTCATCTGACACCATACACACTTATTATAATACTAGGGGCCCGGTGCACAAAAATTTGTGCACTCGGGGTGGAGGGAGTCCCTCAGCCCGGCTTGTGCCCTCTGACAGTCTGGGACCCCTCAGTGGATGTCCTATGATGGCCCGAGTCTACCAGGTGGCTTTTGTGTGTGTGTGTGTGTGTGTGTGTGTGTCACCACTGGGGACCTGCCCCCAGCCGCATCTGAGGCTCGGAGCAGTCCTCCTGTGTGTGTCTACCTGCTGGGGACCTGCCCCCAGGCACACCATGGAGGCTTGGAGCAGGCACCCCCTCTATGTTGATCTCTCAGACTCTTGCCCTCCCCTGCATGTTGTTCCCTTTTTTGAGCGTGGCCAGGGCTGGGTGCGGCCTGCCTCCCAAGCTTGCCTACTGCCCATCTTCCTCCAGCCACCAGAAAGCAGGGAAAACCCCGCCTTGTGGTCAGGCCAGCCTTTTCCTGCTCCCTGATCCCCGGAAGGGACCTGGGAACCCGCCAAGCAGGCCGCCAACTCTTTCCCACTCACCCATCCCCTGCTGCCTTCCTTTACCACTTCCCTGTGCCACCAAGGGGTCTGGGGAGCTGCCAAGGAGGACCCCGACCCCTGCAGCCTTGCTTTCCTACTCCACGATGCCCCTCAAAGGGCCTGGGCAGCCACCAAGCAGGCCGAGACCCCTCCCCCCACCGCCTCTTACCCGCTTCCCAGTGCCCTCCAACCCTGCCGCCTCTTTCCCACTCACAGGTCCTGGGTCCTGCGCTGTCCCGCCCTGCAGCCGCTCTGTGCACTCGGGAGGTCCCTCAGCCTGGCCTGTGCCCTCTCACAGTCTGGGACCCCTCAGGGGATGCCCACCTGCTGGCGTGCCTGACCAGCCTGGGTGAGGGGCTTTAAGGCTGCCCACAGCTCCCATTGACCCAACGTCCCAGCAAGGCTGGCTGGACGCAGGTTTCTGCGGTTTCTCTCCTATAATTGATGCTGTTCCTTGAAGGCCTGGGGTTATCTTCTATAATTGATACACTGTTCCTTTAAGGCAGCCTTCTAACTAATGAAGCCTCCTCTGCTTCACCTCGCAGTGTCTATAATGAAACAATTGTTACTTTTACTGGTTAGACCCGAGCTGCTCTTTCCTTCAGCTCCGGAGGATTCTATGATTGTTACATTGTTTCAAAGCTGTGTTTTGCTAGAGGCAGTTTAATCGGAGCTGAACTGAGCGGGCACAGCTTCACTTTCGCTCCTGCCGCAATGGAAAGGGCTGTTTACTCAGGTCCGTGAGTGGTGGCCGCCATGTTGACTGGGCTAATTGGCTAATTTGCATACAGCCGCTCTGATTGGCTGGTGGGCGTGGCTTACCCTGTCTCGGAGAAATGGTTAATTTTAATATTTCGCTTTTATAGAGTAGATTATTGACTACTAGAAGGCGCGGTGCACGGATTCCTCCAGGGCATGTATGAGCCCCTCTCACCCAGGCCTTATTGGGGTCAATCAGGGCCAGTTGGCTGGGGAGGGATCATGGGAGGGCTCTATAGCATGTGCGGCCCATTTTGCCCAGTCCCCATTGGCTGGACCCTGGCAGCAAGCTAACCTACTGGTTGGAGCATCTGCTCCCTGGTGGTCAATGCACATCATAGTGACTGGTTGAATGGGTGGGTAAACAGTTGGACACTTAGCATATTAGGCTTTTATTATATAGGATATTCTCTTTGTTGTACTTCACATCATAATTTAATTACTTTTTATAACTGACAATTTTTACTTCTTAATCCCTTCATAAATGACATTATGATAGTAGTTGGGAAGTGGAGTTGCTGGCATGTTTTGTCCTTCTCTTTTATTTATCCAGAATCATTACTTTTATCTTCTTCTTTTTTCACTTCCACAAAAGGGTACATCCTTCCCTTCTATTTATCTTTTTTTCTTCGTCTATAAGTAATGCTTTTTCAAGAATACCACTGTAGTTTTGCTGAATTCCCTGTAACTGATGGTGTGATCTGCCAAATTCCTGATTTGTGTTTACTATTTTACAGCTTAGTGTTGAATATTCTTTTTATGGGAGTGATTTTGTCTTTGCTTTATCTATATTTTCTATTCATCTCTTTCCCATGGAGTGTCTTAAGATTGCCTTTCCACTGCTCTCCACCCCAATAGTCTTGAAGTAGTAGCAGAAGATCTCATAATATCTCTGTTGGAGTTTAGTATTTATTTCTCTATTTAAAGTATTTCGAAGTATTCTCCTTAGGACATGTGTGGATTATTTGTTCTCCCTTTTAATTTTATGGTTTTGGATAGAATATATGAAGAGATTTAAATTTAGACAGTTATCCTTATCTTAGTGTCAATAAGAATTCCTGTGAATATCTTATTGTGAAAAACACTCTCATAGAGATAGAATATCAACACTCATATAGGAAATTGGACATAGTCAAGTTACAAAGGGAAAAAATTACAATGGCCAATAAGAATATGAAAAATACTTAGTCTCACTAATAATTAAAAACAAATAAAAACTATCATATTCTCAATATAAAAAATACCCATTTAAAAAATATCTACCCTTGACAAGGGAGTATAAAGACTGGCAGTCTTATTCACTGCTAATGGTAGTATAAGTTAACACAATATTTCTAGAGGGCAATTTACATATAAACAAAAAAATCTTTAAAATGATACATATTTTTTCATCTAGCTATTTCACTTTCAGATTTTTTTTGGAAAGGAAATAGTTACAAATCTAATAGTTTAAATCAGTTATTTATCAGATAATGTTTTTGATTTATAAAAATCTGTTAACCTAAATAGCCATCTTCAGAGGCTTGTGGAAGATTAAAGATGATGTGAATCTATGTTTTGTGACATAAAAATGAGTTTCTATGATTCTAAAGTAAAAAAAAGCATAATTAAAAAATAGGATTATGTATTAATTTTGTATTTAAGTAAATGTTTGCAAAATCACACATATTCATAGATAGCAAAAGTCTGAAATGAAATATACCAAAATTTTAACTGTGATTATTTTGACATGGTGAGATTATGTGTTATTTTTATTTTCTTTTTTCTAAATGCTTTTCTGAATTATTTTCTTGTTAAAAAATATTTGGCATATATTTCTTCTGCATGAAAAATTACTTTTATTAGAAAATTATGCTGAATATCTTGAGATCAGCATCAAATTATGCTGATGCAATTCAAGAACAATCTCTGAGGCATGGCTATCTATACTCCATTTATCTTTAAAATTATCTTAAATGGATCCTTAAGGCAACTTTTTGACCCTAATAAATCCCAGAAGATTCTTGACACATTTAGGGTTTGGGATTAGTTGTATGTCTCTCCTTCTTCCCCCACTCCCATTGCTCTTACTAGTTGACTTCAGATATTGCTAGAAAGTGGCTACAAGCACAGTGGTATAATTTATCAACACTAGTACTTCTGAAATGTACCACTGTGCTTACTCAATAGTAAAATATAATCTACCAAACCTACCCCCTAAAAATAAACATAATTTTCTCTGACTTTTTAAAAATCAGGATTTTTCTCATTCTAGGTCAAAAAAACACGAGTCAGCTGAAGTCAACATTAATGAAATAACCTTGTCTTTCAACTAGCACATAGAAAAGTAGAAAATGCTATCAGGCTCTCTATGGCACAGCCCACTTCTCCATTCTCCTTGTGGCTTCTTCCCTCTCCCCTGGTGCATGGGAAGGAGCCCTAACTGGGAATCAGGAGGCCTTCTGTTTACGTAGCCCTGATGTGGTGTGAGGCTTGGGACTAAGCACTTGATTTCTCTGGGCTATTGTTTTTGCTTTGCTTTTTCTTTTTCTTTTTTTTTTTAATGAAGGAGCATATAGGAGGTTGATGAGTACATGTTTTAAGACCTCCCAACAATCTAATATTCTGTGAGTCAAAAAATCCTTTTTATTTACCAGTGTAAATCCTGTAATCCAGGGCAATTACACCTGTTGGATTTCTTTCTTTTTTTCAAAATTTCATCTGTGTGGAACTTAAGGCTGGTAAACATAAATTATCTTAAAATTAGTTCTTAATGCATACTCATTTATTAGATTGTATTAAATATAATGCTTTGAAAGAGCTTTCAAATTTGTTTCAGCATCATTTGTATATTTGCAGAAGAATTAAAGTTACCTTTGCCAAGTAGAAGCAACAAGAACATATGTTGATTTCTTGCTCTGATAATTCTTGCCAAGATGTAGTGTGTGGCACAGCTGAGTATCGAAGTTACCACTTGGCAGGAATAGGCAAGAAGCAGAAAGTAGATTTCAGGGCTATATAACATCTTTTCTAGAATTGTATCCCCATTATTAGGCTGAACAGAAGTGTTTGGACATAATTTTAAAAATAACTCAGTTTTTGTATTGATTCTTTCTAATTATTGTTATGTAAAAGTATTTGTATAAATATTTTGTGTTCTTTTTAATTATTCCAATTGCTTCCTTGTGTAACTAAAAGAAGTTATTTGACCTCATGAGGTTTGTTTTTGTCTGCCATTAAATCTAAGATAATTTCTTGCACTAAAATCTTTATTTATACATCAAAACAAGTGATATTGGTAAGGTGGAATTTCTACCTTTGTTTTTATTGCATATTTTCCTTGTAGGAGAACTAGAAAATAGAGATAAGGAAAAAGAAAATCTATCCGTAATTTTACTACCCAGTTGTAACCATTTTTAACATTTTGGGTATATATTTTTATGCATATTTTTTCCAGTGCATCTCATAATATATTATACATGCTATTTTATGGCCCACTGTTTATTAAATAACATATCAGAAATGGCTTTGCGTATCATTTAATATCTATGACACTTTACATTACTTTGTACATATTAACTACACAAATTGAGATGTCTTTAATATTTACTTTGTCAGCCTTCTGAAACATAAAACTGAATACCTTCACTTATATTATTAAATTTTTATTGTACTTTATAAACAGTAAAATTCACCCTTATTTGTGTACAATTTTTAAAAAAGCATTTAGCCATGTCACCACCACAAAAATCAAGATATAGAGCATTTCTAATTAGACAGGAAACTTTTGTCATGTCCCTTTTTCATCTACTTGCACCTGACTGCAGATCCTGGAGACCACCAATCTTTCGTCTGTCCCTGTAGTTTTCTCTTTTCCAGAATGTCATAGAGTATGTAGTCTTTTGAGTCTGGATTCTTTCACTCAGCACAGTGCAGTCACCCAGTGGCTGTGGGTTCCATCACTGTGTTCTTTCTATTGCCAAGTGTTGTTCCATTGTTTGGTTGCACCATGGTTTGTTGATCCACTTACCAGTTAGATAACATGACTTGTTTCCACTTTTGACGATTATGGGTAAATCCACTATAAACATTTGCATTTGGGCTTTGTTTAAACATATGTTTTCATTTCTGCTGTGTCTAGGAGAGGGTTGCCTAGGAGAGGGCAATAAGTGTATGTATAACCTTCTGAACAACTGCCAAAGTATTTTCCAAAACAGGTGAACCATTTCTCATTTCTAGCAGCAATGCACAGATTCCTAATTGCTCTGCATCTACATTAGCACTTGGTATTGTCAGCCCCCCTCCCCCCAATCTAATAGATGCATAGTGGTATCTAATGATGTCTTTAATTGGCCTTTACCCAATTCTAATGACGTTGAGCTTTTTAAAATGTCTTTATTTGGTATTTGCATATCTTCTTTAGTGAAGTGTTTATCCAATTTTTTAATTTGATTGTTTTGTCATTATTGCATTTTGAGAGATCTTCCATATTTTGCCTTTCAACAGGCAAATGACTAAGACAATTTTTTAGTGAAGTGCCTTCTAAAGTTCTGTACAAACTAACTGCATAATGAAATATAAGCTTATGAAGTTTCTCATTTTGTATTATTCTAACCTTTCTTGCAGTGTAATCTAAACTAATAAAAGCAGAATAGTAAAATTAACCGTTTCTCCGGACGCCCAACAGCCAATCAGAGCAACTTTATGCAAATTAACCCAGCCAACATGGCGGCCAACACTCACGGAGTAAAGGGCAGCGTCCGTTGCAGCAGGAGCGAAAGGGAAACTGTCTGCACACCAGTTTGGCTTAGCCTGCCTCAGAGCAAAACAGAAGAAAACATTTTGCAACAATGTATAAATCATAGAATCCTCAGGAGCTGAAGGAAGCCGGGCCTGAGTCTAAGAGTAACATTGTGTCATTATAGAAGCCGGGAGCTAAAGCTTCTTATTAGGCCTCACCTTAAAGGAACAGCATCAATTATAGGAGATAAACAAACCCCAGAAACCTGTGTCCAGCCAGCCTTGCTGGGACGTTGGGTCAATGGGAGCTGTGGGCAGCCTGAAAGCCCGTCACCCATGCTGGCCACAACCCAATGGGGTGAGGGACGTTCCTGGGGGGCTTGGCCAGCCTGCACACAGCCATCAGCCTGTCACCCAGGCTGGTTAGGCACGCCAGCAGGTGGACATCCCCAGAGGGGTCCCAGATAGTGAGAGGGCACAGGCCAGGCCGAGGGACCTCCCGAGTGCACAGAGTGGCTGCAGGGTAGAACAGCGCAGGACCCAGGACCCGTGAATGGGAAAGAAGCAGCAGGGTTGGAGGGCACCAGGAAGCGGGTAAGAGGTGGCAGAGGGTCAGCAGCCTGCTTGGTGGGCTTCCCAGGCCCCTTGTGGGGCACCGGGGAGTGGGAAAGAGGTGTGTGGGGGTGTCTTGGCCTGCTTGGCGGCTGCCCAGGCCCTTTGTGGGGCACCGGGGAGTGGGAAAGCAAGGCTGCAGGGGCCGGGGTCCTGCTTGACAGCTCCCCAGACCCCTTGGTGGCACCGGGAAGTGGGAAAGGAAGGCAGCAGGGGACGGGTGAGTGGGAAAGAGTCGGCGGCCTGCTTGGCGGCTTCCCAGGTCTCTTCTGGGGATCAGGAAGCAGGAAAAGGCTGGCCTGACCACAAGGTGGGGTTTTCCCTGCTTTCTGGTAGCTGGAGGAAGATGGGCAGTAGGCAAGCTTGGGAGGCAGGCAGCACCCAGCCCTGGCCACAGCTCAAAAAAGAGAACAACATGCAGGGGAGGGCAAGAGTCTGAGAGATCAACATAGAGGGGGTGCCTGCTCCAAGCCTTGACGGTGTGCCTGGGGGCAGGTCCCCAGTAGGTAGACACACACAAGAGGACTGCTCCAAGCCTCAGATGCAGCTGGGGGCAGGTCCCCAGTGGCCACACACACACACACACACACACACAAAAGGCGCCTGGCAGACTGGGGCCATCATAGGATATCCACTGAGGGGTCCCAGACTGTGAGAGGGCACAGGCCAGGCTGAGGGACTCCCTCCACCCCAAGTGCACAAATTTTTGTGCACCAGGCCCCTAGTTAAAATATAATAAGATGACATAGAGAATACTGTTTTTAAAATTGAGATATCAATGACATATATAAAGTTCCCATCAAAATCTCTGCAAGCCTCCATCTACTTGCTGGTTCTTCATGTAATAAATGTATGATATTTCTTCTTCATGATGACTGAATCAAATATTTATGGGATAGTCTGGTTTATGTAACCATCATTTATAAACACTATTTCTACTGCAAAAATATATTCTAAAATTCAAAGAACTATAAATTGGGAATTTATTCTAATTTGGGTTAGAATTTTGAAAAACTTTAATGTAAGTGAACTGAATTGTAAAGAGTACATTTGTTTTTCTAATGGAGGCCAGAACTTCTAAGTGGATCTTCTTGCAAAATGAAGTGGAATCTGTTTGCTGATACACTGGAGAAGAATGTCAAAATTCAATCTGTTCTAAAAAGTACTGAGCATCTTCAAGCATATTTTGTCACCTCAGGTGTTATAGACATTGATTTTTTAGTAGAACAAATTTAACCTAAAAAGTATGACTTTCACTTAAAAAAAAAAATTTAATAACCTGACTATTTGATGCATTACAACATGAAGGCATCAAAATGAGTGATATTCATTAAATATTTTCTATGTGGCAGATAGGTATTACTAGTAGTGCTTTCCTTAATTAATCTCATTCCTATAACAACTTTTTGAAGTAGGTAATTCATCTCCATTTTATAGATTTGAAAACTGAGATTTAGAGAGGTTATGTAATTTGCTCAAGATCTAACAATTAATAAATGATGTATCTGGAATTCAAATCCAGTTCTGACTCACTCCAAAGCCCACTATCCACTGATGATGAAATTGACTTTTTTACTAGTAAAAGAAATGATGAATGGGACAGATATCTTCCTTCAAAAAGAGGGAGAGAGGAGAAAGGGAATTAAAGGTGGTGAATGTATTTGAATGAAAAAAGGTTATTTAAAGTAAAATTGAATGACCTATGAGTGATAATTTTAAAGAGGTGAATATATTCTGCCAAAAAAATTCTTGAAGAGGAAAGGAGAGTAAGGCCCAGAAAAGGGATATTAAATATATGAGTTTCTCTTTCTGACCACTAGATGACACCATTGACAGAAAACACCTTGTTGATGTGGGGAGGTGGCGATGATGGTGGGAGCTTGAGGCAGGGAAGATGGGAGAAGGACACTGAGGAAAATTGTATGAGAAAGTGGAAGTTCTTCTCCATAATAGACACTCAAAGCAGTCAGATGTCATGTCGATCTTCTTGAGAATGACTTATTGAGCAAAAAGTACAGCATAGAGTCTGTTTAGGTGTCACTTTTGATGTAAATGGCCATCATTGATATCTTTGACAGAGCACAGAATCTTGAGCTTGGCTTTATAGGTCTAGAGTCTGATTCAACTATTACTACTATTTGTGTTGTATCAGGCAAGTCACTTAACCCTTCTGAACCTCAGTTTCCTTCTCTGTTAAATGAGTATATGTGTATATGTGTATATGTGTATATGTGTGTATATATATATATATATATATATATATATCTCAAAGAGATATTGTGAAGAGCAAATGGAACAATAGTAGAAGTAAAACATTAAGGATAGTGCCTTCCTCAAAGTTCTTGTTAAATGCTATCATTGTTATTATTGTTATTAGGTAGAATTCTAAAGAAAGGTAGCTAAATTAAAATCAAAGGCTAATGAGTTAGCACAGCTTCAAAACAGTAAGAGAGAAACTTTTTAGTTCAAATAATAGATTTATTTTGCTTTTGTTGAGTGTAGACAAAATGCAAACTTAAATGAGCTCTGCGGGTTATCCTCCTATATGCCTTTTAACTTCTTAGTTAGAAAAAAGAGTTTGTATCCTTGTATATTTTGCTAAGAAGCCATATGAATACTGTAATATTCATGACCAACTCCAGGCAAAATATTTCAAGATGACAAAATTTATCTTGGATGCTTTCTCAGCTCTCATTACTGTATCGGTGACCTTCATTCTCTCTTTCCCTTCTTCTTTTCTGCCCTGAAATTTCCTTCTCCCCACATTTCCAGAATCTGATTCTGCTCTTTAGCTACCCCCAACCACTCTACAAAACATCCAGCATGCTTTTCCTCTCAGGTCTTCCCAACCCAAAAGTTGCAGAATTACTTCTTCCTCCTTCCTTATTCCCCACGAAATTCCAATTTAGTCAATCTATCTCTTGAGATCATAAGTTGGATTTGATAATTCATAATAAATTGAGAGTGGATATTCTTATTATCCCCAGGAATGTTTGCATTTTGTAAAGAACTAATGAATTAACCCAATTACTGTGCCAACTTTGTACTTTGAATTTCTGGAAGTTGGACATAACAGAAAACCATGTGTTGCAACTACTCTTAATTTGTATTTTTGTCACATGCAGCTGAATTTAATTCTAGCTACGTGTAGCTAGTAGAAAGTTATGGTTGAACTAAATAACCAGCTCATGGATAATTGTGAATCCGTGAAAGTATATCTTAATACACAACCTTAACTTTTTAGGAGTGGAATCTCTTACTCTAATGATATTGACTTGATACTGGCACTATTCAACAGAATTTTCTGTGAAAGCCACTAGTCAGACATGGCTGTTGAGCTGTTGAAGTAGGGCTTTCGTGACTGAAAAGCTGAATTTTAAGTTTTACTTATTTTTAGTTCAGACTTGAGTGCTACATGTGGCTTGTGGCTATTGAACAATGCATCCACAATATCCTTTGATTTGAGCTATATTTTAAGCAAAGAAACAGAGTACTGAAGATAATCAATGGATTGATGAGGCCAGTTACAGCTAAATGAAGCTACCTCTTAGAAAATTGAAGGAAGGTCAAAATGTTCCTCCCACTTGCCCCCACATTAAGAATATGCCCCAATATGTTGACCTTAAATGTATCACACTAGAATATTTTAGGATCTTAAAACATGGAAGGAAGAAATACAGATCTGTTTCTTTTGGTAGGAGCCTTCAGGAGCCGTAGGTGGTGTGTGGTTGAGTTTTTCCTTGTCCACCCCTCCCTCGCCCACCCCAAGTTGACCCTTGACCTTGTGCTGTTGTTTCAGCGGCTCCACTGATTTCCAGGCTCATTCATTCATTTCTGGTGAATAACAAGGCCTCTTCCTGTATCTCAGGTGTTCACTGAGATTACCGGGCTCTGCCTACAGGTGGCACAGTGTGAGCGTGGCTGGGTAGTCTAGAGCCCCTTCCGTTCCAGCCTCCTTGCATTCTTTGTAAAACTCTGAATGGCTAAAATAAATACCCTTGGCCGGTGGCTTAATTGTCATGTGTTCTATCAACAGCCCTCAGAGCCAGGGCAGATCTGAGCAAGGTGGACCCTGCTTATTTTCTGACTCTACCTTAGAAGCACAAGACTTGCAACAGCTGGTGAGGGAAGCCAGGGATTTTGGCTTTCAAATGTATATTAGGAAGCCTACCTTTAATGACTGCTTCCAGATTTAGAAAAGAATTCCAAAACTTATCCAAGATTTTCATTGAGACCACACCTATTAGACACACAAAAACATACACATACACCTTCCCCCCCTCCCCCCCCCCCTGGGTGCTGGATGCTATAATTTTTCTGAGCAAGTGGATTTTCTGATACATGAATTATTTAGTGGAGGGATTTCCCTGATTCTCTGCTTGGATTCTAGATATTAATGCTTGACATATAACAAGGAAGTGTGTGAATGGCTTTGATTATCTTCCAAAAGTGAAAATACAAGGATTGTATAGTTCAGAGCAGGTGACTACAGGTAAGGTACCAACACCTGGAACATTTTTGTTATTTTTGTGGGTACAGGGAGTGTTGGTGCCATCCAGACTTAGGATGGAATCTTGATTCCACCCCTACTAGTTGTGTGATTTTTGGCAATTGTTTCTAACTTCTTGGTTTACTCATTTATAAACGTGATGAGGTTACTAGTGTCCCTGCAACATAGAATGTGTTTAATAAATGGCATTATCATTGTACTATTTCAAATTAGTGAACAAATACATCTTCATTCTTTGCATTAAAAAGCAACAAAATCTTCACTTACATATATTCTTTTTTAAAAATTTAAATTCTTTATTGTTTAAAGTATTGCGTAAGTCTCCCTTTTCCTCCATTGGTCTCTCCCTGGCTGCCCCCAACCCCCCCGGCACATGCCCTTGCCCTCCCTCTCCCTGTCTGTGTCCATTGGTTATGCTCATATGCATGCATATAAGTCCTTTGGTTGATCTCTTACCCCTCCAACTCCCCACCCCTGCCTTCACTCATAGATTGGACAGTCTGTTTGATGCTTCTGTGGCTCTAGTTCTACTTTTGTTCATCAGTTTATGTTGTTCATTATACTCCACAAATGAGTGAGATCATGTGATATTTTTCTTTCTCTGACTGGCTTATTTCGCTTAGCATAACGCTCTCCAGTTCCATCCATGCTGTTGCAAATGGTAAGAATTCCTTCTTTGTTACAGCAGCGTAGTATTCCAATGTGCAGATGTACCACAGTTTTCTAATCCACTCATCTGCTGGTGGACACTTAATGCTGTTTCCAGTTCTTAGTTATTGTAAATTGTGTGGCTAACTTATATATATTCTTATTCTAAGCACATATAATTGCTGACATAGAATCATCAAAATATGAAAATAGATATGATGTACATTATTCTATAATTCAAATTAGATTTTGTTGAGATTGAAAAAGGTAGGGATGTTCATTTAGAAAATCACCTCACAGGAGAAAATCAAAGTTAGAAAGCAACAGGGGAATCTTCTGTTTTGAAGGAGCACAAACCAGGTCAAATGCAGTGTTCAGTACCAGAAACATAGCAGTTCCCTCTTATATGTGGTTTCACTTTCTGTGGTTTATTTCCCCATGGTCAACTGTGGTCTGAAAATATTAAACGGAAAATCCCAGAAAGAAACACTTTATACGTTTTTAAATGCATGCCATATTTAGTGTGATGAAATTTCATGCTGTCTCAATCCATCCCGCCCATGACATAAGTCTTCCCTTGTCCAACTGTATCCACACTGTATATGCTCCCCATCCATTAGTCACTTAGTCGCCATCTAGGTTATCAAATTGGCTGTTGTGGTATCACAGTGCTTGCATCCAAATCACCCTTATGTTTAATATTGAATCCAAAGCACAAAGGGAGTAATGCTGGCAAGTTGGTTATGCCAAAGAGAAGCCGTAAAGTGCTTTCTTTAAGTGAAAATGTAAGTTTTCAACTTAATATGGAAAAAAAAAAAAAAGGTTGCTAAGATCTTTCTATGGTAAGAAAAAAATCTACCTATGAAATTCTGAAGAAGGAAAAAAGAAATTCATGCTAGTTTGCTGGAAGAGAGAGACCACATTCACGTAACTTTTATTTCAGTATATTGTTATAATTATTCTATTTTATTGTTAGTTATTGTTGTTAATCTTTTTGATTGGAGCATTTAATCCATTTACATTTAAAGTTATTATTGATAAATACTTGTTTGTCGCCATTTTTATTCTTTACCCTTGTGTTCCTTCTTCGTTTCCTATTTTTACTTTTTACAGTAGGCCCTTTAACATTTCTTGCATTGCTGGTTTGGTAGTAACAAACTCCCTTAGTCCTTTTTTGTCTGTGAAGCTCCT